>VHZZ01014256.1:6884-23331 GCA_009801015.1 Silene noctiflora
ACGAGATTAGCTCAACTAAACACTAATAATAGTGAAATAAGCATAAAAACCGAGCTAATATAGGGGATATAATCATGTATAAAATGGTCTAATCAGAACACAAGAACCGGTCGTGGGAGGAACGCCCGACAATAATCACCACAATAGCCGGAGGCTCCACCCGCCAGTACCCTCATGGATTACCCAAGGATTGAATTTGCGAGCGATGATCAACGTGAAAATTTCCTACACTTAGTCACGAAGAGGATGGCACCGACCAAGTGTATGTCGGCGGACACTTTGGAGGCATTAGGAATTAAGAGAGAGGTACACAACATTTTCTCGGTCCTCGGGGCGGAAGGTTTGTACAACTTAGAGGAGGTGAGCTACCACAACCTCACCCTTGAGTTCTTGAGTTCTTTTACCTATGATGAGGATACCCTTACCGTGAGCTTTAGGCTCAAAAACACTCCCTTTGACCTATCTCTTGACGAGTTTGCCGACCGTTTGGGAGTGGAGAGGCATGACAAAGTGGGAAAACATATGAAAGCCGAGAAGTACTTCCAATTTTATACTAGTAAGAAAAAGACCGGGCTGAGTAGTATGAAAGTGAGTGATGTTGAACACCCGGTGCTCAAAGTCTTTCTTCGCTCCTTAACCTGCCTCCTATATGGGAGGAAAGACTCAAGTAAACTAATTTCAATGTAGGTATTAATCCTAAGCTCTTACCTTAATCCCCGCTTTGAGGAACCCTTTCCCTTTAATGTCGTGTCATTGGTATGTGGCGCCTTGACAAGGATGACGGAGTCGGATATGTGCTCCTTAGATTGTGAGCCCTTGGTGACTCGTCTAGCCAAAAGCTTGTTGGAGTATGAGCCGGGGGTGGTGTATGCGCTCATGTCTAGGGGAGTGGTATACTTTGACCTTGCGTGGATGGAGTATAAGTCTTGGTTGTCGAAAGAGAAGGAGAAGGGCACTTACTCTTGGAAGATAGAAGGACCTTGGCACCTAACACTCCCCCTCGAGGAGGGACTACCCCCGACCCCGTACCTAGGGAGCGTGGGACCACCCCGTACATGAGCCCGACGCTACGCCATCTCGAGCGCCCTCACCTTTGAAATTGAGGGTGAAACCGTAGAGCGGAGCACCCCACCACCTCATCCTTCTCCACCTCCACCTTCCACTAGGTGAGCCTCCACATCATCTTACCGAACCATACCTACCCCTATGGCTACGCCTATGCCCGCACCTAGGTCCCCACCGATGATGTGCCCACCCTACACCAGGGGTTATGCCTAACCCGAGCTCCACTATGACCCCATGTCCTATCTTATCCATCGGGTGAACACCGACTTGGTGTTCAGAGACATGAACGAGGCGGCGTATAACCAAGAAGTGCAGCCCGCTCACCGTCCTAGGTTTTGGACTAAACCGGAAAATACTTTGGGTGTTTTCAAAGCCTATGAGATCCAACCATCGGATTGGGGTACCAACATCCCATTTGATGCCAGACACTTGTGTGACCCGTGGATGGGTACCGTCGGGACTCACTTCGGCAACACCTCCCAAGGAGGTGGATTTGGGGAGGGAGCTTCCGGACACGGAGGTCGCGGGGCAAAGGGAGGGAAGTTATGAAGATGGTGGCTTTGGCGAGAGTGGTTATGAACGGGGTGATGGTGGCCTTCACAAGGGTGACTATAGCCAAGGTGGGTACATGGGTTGTCGCGATCTTGTAATGATTGAGAGTGCGTATACCTTCTCGGAGGGGCTAAGGGAGGGAGACCAAAAGGAGCACAGCGCCACAAGAGAGGAGATACCCACCAACACCGCGGGATCCATAGTGATATAGGCAAGGAATCTCGGGAAGAGGAAGTAGTCCTCCCACTAGCTTGGTCGTATTCTTTGATTCCGATAATATTATGGTTGTGTAGGACTTATTGTCGAACTTTATTTATTACGTGTTACCCGGACATAAGGCCAATTATTGTAGACTTACTTTGATGCAATGGTGTGATAATCACCATTGGAGACTTGTTTTCTTGTGTGTATATCAATCGGAAGGTTTAGGAACCAACTTTTGGCCAAAATCTCTACTGCCCAGCCACACTCGGCCGAGTGCCTCTTTCACTCGACCGAGTGATCTTCTACTCGACCGAGTAGACACACTTACTCAACCGTGTGACCTAAGATCAGCATCTGGAAAATTGTGACATTTTCGTACTCGACCGAGTCAGCCCCTCTACTCGACCGAGTGGATTTTACTCGGCCGAGTGACTCATCTTTTCGACTGAATAGTCTCAATTTGATCTATTTTCGTGAAAATTTGATCGAGCACGGTGCTTATGACCTTGTTTTGCGTATATACCGACTTCCAAATAGGCGACCAACCAAAGGACTTGACATGGTAGACTTTCATGAATTGTTTACGTTTGATTGCATTGCCTTACGTGTTTAAAGTACAAGCGTGATCAAATTTACGATGTTGCGTAAAAACATGAATAATATGATAAGTAAGCCCTCCATGATAATAGTTAGAAAAGATAAATGATAAAAACAATTGCGTATTGGTAAGTGTCATTTATGCGTCATGTTGTAAGTGTGGAATGCCTAAACAAGGAAAGTGGTGGCGGTAAGCGAAAATGTTAGTACAAATAATGACGAGTATGAACACATGTGGAATCATGTAACGGATTTGATACGATATAATGGTCTCTAAGATATATGATGTAATGAATATATATATAATGGGTATTTGGGCCTAGCCATGTAATGGTCTCTAAGTAGAAAGGTGGCATGTTAAATGTATGCATGTATGATTTCATTGTACAAAATGTAGACATAGTTAATCATGTGCGTGCGAATATAGTAGCGTTAGTCGTGTAATAGAATGTTTGAGTAGTGGAATAATATAGGGAAGACATCCGTAGTACTCAAAGGAGTATGTGGGACCGGAAATCTATCATTTTTTACCCTTTAGAGGGAGTGAGTTAGTGAAGTTAAGCGGTGAACTTCGGGGCGAAGTTCTCTTTAGGAGGAGTGAATGTAACAATTAAGATTCAAAGAGAGATTGTACATGACAAGATTAAAAGAGCAAGGGAGTGTATTCGCTAAAGATTGTGAGACCAAGTCAAGTGAGAGAGATGAAGAACGAAAATATCTGTAATACCTCGTAATTTAATATAAATTATATGAATAGTTTACGTATCTTAAATAATTAATTAATTTAATAATAATAATGGATGTTTGCATATAAATGAGATAATATAATATGAGTCGGGAGTTAGTTTATGTTGGACCGACTAAGTGTGGGCTTTATGTAAGTAATAAGAGTCGGGATCTAATAATAATATAATATAATAAGCTGTATACGGTTTTATAATTAATTAAAATAAAATAATTTGACCTGTTATATAAATAGAAGAACAACCCTAACCTAATAGACTTCACAAATCTGGAATTTGAAGAAATGAGGAGTTCTAGACCTAGCAACCGTTTCATCGTTATTCGCATGCAAGGTAAGACCGTCACATGTTTACCGTTCTAGTTCGTTTTAATCATATACTCAATAATAGTGCGTCACCCCAAGACCGATGTTGACCGTGACCTAGCCTAGGTTGCTGGGACCACCCTGTGACCGTCGTTGACTGGTGTCAGCGCGGTGGTTGACCGTGAAATCATGTTTTGTGTCGGAGTTTAAGACGAGCGTGAAAGGGTGCACAGTGGGTGTTAGGAGTAACAGAGGTTAGGGTTGTGTTCCTGGTGGTGAGGCGCGTCCAGGGCAGGTGTCGTGGTGGCTGGAATCGGTGGCTGGTGCATCGGTGGTCGGAAACTCGCGAAAATAGGGAGTGTGCGTACGGTGTTTGTCGAGGGAGTTATGGGTGATGATGGGTAGGGTTGTGATCGTGGTGGTAAAGGGGTGGTGTTGGTGGTGATGTTGTGGTCAGGGGGTGGCCACTGGTGGCGTGTTGGTGGTTGTACGTGGTTTATGAGCAAGGAAGGAGGGAGTTGGGTATTGCGTGGTGTTTGCGAGGGTGTCGTGGTGACTGTGACGCTGGGTGGTGTTGCTGGTGGTGCCAGGTGGTCGTCGATGGTGGCCTGGGATGGTGTGTGTCGTTGGTGGTGGTAGCTGGGTTGTTGGTGTCGTATTGTGAAGGGTGAGCAGGGGGTGTAAGGGCGTGTGATTGGTGGCGTTGGGAGGACTGAGTGGGTGACTGGTGTGGTGGTTGTTGATGGCAGCAAAGAGGGGGTTGCAGTGGTGGTGGTGTTAATTTTAGGGGATGACGGTGGTGGTTTCAAGATCATGGTGAAGGAGAGGTGTGCGGTGAGGAGAGTGGTGTTGTGCTTGTTTGTGGGTGCGTAAGGTCAGGGGTTCGAAACCCAGGGAGGCAATGGGTGAGGGGAGTGTGTTTGTGTATTCGGGTTTCCGATTTATTTAGTTTTCGAGTCGGGAATTAATTATAATGCCTTGTGTATTTAATTATGATTAATTAGTAAAATGCTTAATGTAATTATAATTTATGATGTCTTAGTAATTTATTTAATTAAGTAATCGTAATATAGAAAAAACAGTTATCGACATTATAATTATTTGTTTAGGTGACGAAGTTTGTTGACGGTGTTGTTTATCGTTATTTGGATTATCTCGCTTATTGTATTGCTTGCTTACGAGGTGGGAATTTCCTACTCAACTCAGATTTTATTATATGAATGTACATTTAATTGTGACGGTAGACGAGATTAATGTTAATATTGTGAATGACTATTGGATATGGAGTATATGTGGACGCTATGGTTGTTGTCTGAGTCGTATGAGTGGATTGTTTTTATATTATTGTTGGTTATTCCTTATGTGGTGTAGTAGTTTTTAGCTGAGCATAACACGGAATGTGTTACTGCCAGTTGTGCATAGCAAGTGATTGTTACTGCCAGTTGCNAGTTGTGCATAGCAAGTGATTGTTACTGCCAGTTGCGCATAGCATGTGAATGCTACTGCCAGATAGTTGTGCATAGTAAGTGATTACTACTGCCAATTGAGCATAATACTGCCAGTTGAGCATAGTACGGTGTTAGGGGGGTGCTACTGCCAGTGACGTAAGTGATTTTTACGGATGAGGTGATGAGAATTTTAAGGATGTTTATTTAATTGGTTGGATTAATATTGTTGTTTGGTAAATTCCTACTCAACCTCGTGGTTGACCTTGTATTCGTGAACACTTGTGATGAACCAATTGTTGGGTAGCACATTGATTGATAGGTTTTGAGTTGACCTAGCTGGGAGCTGGATGGAGAGAGGCTACATAATGGAACTTAGAAATCTAGATCACTTAGTTGGTCAATCACTTTATTTTGTTTGTTCAGTTTATTTTCCGCTGCAGATGTAATTTAATTAGTTTAAGTTTGGTTGTAATTTGTAATAAGTCATTTAACGTTACTTTTAATTAAAGTACTTTGGTTTGTTTATCTTTGTTATTCACTACCTYGGAAACTCCGAGATGGTAACAGCTCTATTTATTTGAGAATGTCTTGCTAAAGGCTCTTAAATAAATGGGGGTGTTACAATATCATACGCAGGAGCGAGGGTTGAGAACCGTGAGTCATTGAGAGAAGATTTTGAGGTGAACTTCGAGGACGAAGTTCATTTTAAGGGGCAAAGATTTTAATACCTGGATAATTTGGGACCCGTACGAGATTATTGGGATGCGTAAGAGTTAGACGAGAGTAAAATATAGCCTTACACTAGACCAAGTAGAGCTTAGATTAGACCAAGTGAAGACTAGAGTGGACCGAGTAGGCTGGTAGTGGACCGAGTGAAGTTGATTCGGCCGAGTACAGTGTGTACTCGACCGAGTAGGCGGTACTCGGTCGAGTGGACCGAGTCACTCGACCGAGTGGCGCTGACAGTACCCGATAAATGATATTTCGTCTCTTAACCCTAATTCATTTCTACCTTCTTCCTTATCCCTCCAAACTCTCTTCCTTCTCTCTAAAACCCTCACAAACATATTCATATGGGATTTAAGCTTACTTTAAGGGATTGCTCACCTACGTATCCTTCCTTCCATCTATGTAAGTAAGATCTACCCTTTTTTAGTCTTATAAACCCTAGATTTTGGGGGTTTTCAATTGGGTTATTTAATTAGTAATTATTGTTAGTACATGGGTAATTAGTGGATAATAATAAGGGGTTTTATGGTTTTATGTTGTATTATAGTGAAGATGATTTGTGATATTCATTATGTCGTATTGTAGGATGAAACGGTGTTTTGAGACGGATCTTGCTTAGTAATTGGATTGCTTGTGAAGAATGCTAAAAGGTAGGTTAATCCTACTCGATTTCAGTATTGTATATGGGTTTTGTATGCAGTTTACAATTAGATCCTATGGTATGAGTATTCTTGCATTCACCATGGTAATTGAGGTTGATGACGAGTTCATGTATGAGTCGGAAATGCATTGTCACATGGTATTGGTTGTGTTGACTTGAGAGTTGAGACTCTTGGACATATGATTACACCATGGTATGTTGATAATATGTTGAATGAAGGGTTGTAGTCAATATTATATTCATAAATTCATTCATGTGTCTCATGTCCTTGTTGGAGGTTGTTGGCGGTGGTTGGCGGTGTTTTTGGAGACGTGAGGCGGTTGGGAGGTCGTCTTACGCTCGGGTCGCCCCTCGGAGCTTCCCACTTCGAGGGGGATGTGCACATTAATGGCTTGAGTTGGAGGGACATGTGAGGTGAGTCACGTTTTCCGGTTGGGATCCGAGTCTCTCTCGAGCCCGGGTGCCATCGATTTGTTCGGAGTACCTTGTATGGGATGCGGTCCGGGTTACTTTGGTGGGCGGTGTTACGGTGCCGTCACCGGATTTTGGGTACGTTTGGGCGTATCCCAGTACCGGTGTGGTCTGGTGGGAGAATGTGTCTCATGCATCTTATTGTCGAATTGTATAATCGTATTTCATTCATCGTGTCTTACATGTTTATAATATCAAAACTGCCCGTTTGTGGCTTGTGTAATTGTCACCTATTTCCGGGTGGCCTGTGTCGATCCATATAATATTTTCGATCATATGGGGAGCAGGTTATGTACAGGTTTCTTTTAGGGTCACGCGGGAGACGAGATGAGCTACGCTTTTGGAGTCGAGTCGGCATGAGATAGATTCATTTTAGAAAGTCTTAGTAGTATGACTTGTATTCATTTATTTAATTGTTTACATTCATGTAATTCACTAAACTATTATTTTAATAAAGGCTTCTTGATTGTATCTCTGAAACACTACCTCGGAAAACCGAGATGGTAATGTTTCAATTGTCTTGGTCGGATAATTGGGGTGTTACATTGAGTTTATGAGAAGAAAGGTCTTATATGAGCTTTGAAAGTTCTGGGATGTTATTACTTTGATGGTACATAGATGTTTGTTTGTTGTGTCTGAGATTAAAATGGAAAACTTTAGAGATAAGGCGCTTCATTTATTAATATGAGTTATTAATTGAAGGACATAGATTCATACAATCTTGTGGTGGATTTGTGATGTTGAGATGATATTCATGGATAGTTGAATGTAACTACAAATTGAGGTTATAATCTTGGTTATTATATGAGCACAGGTGATAAGATTTATAAGGTGATAAGATTTATATGGTGATATTATTATGCTTTGATGGCATGCGTTATCGATGGCATGCGTTATCGATGGCAAGTGAGTTGGGGTACACTAAGTACTAGCTTAACTAAGGGTGTATTTTCTTGGGTGCTTAGGAATGTCGTGATCAGAAGTGTTCAAAGGAAATGATTGGGCTTTGCGAGTGTGATTAATGTATCTTATCATTTTAAGGTTTGGAAGTGTTGACTTTGGATACTAGATATATATCGAGAACCATCAAGATTTTACATTAAACCCTTTGGAGCTTAAGAGTTGTGAATGGAAGTAAGTGCTACCAACTTTGAGGAACTATGGTAGCAATAATTCTAATGGCACTCGTGAACATAAGAGTTTTCTCATTTGAAAGATATTCATTGTTCAGAGATTATCTGTTTGGAACTTTGACTGATGTTAGATCGTGTGGTGAATGGTAAGCTAGAATTGGAAAATTTATTAAAAGTTATGTGGATTAGGATCAATAGTAATGAGTTCACAAATTTTAAGAGGTCATATATGTTGTTTAATGATGGTTAATAATGGTGGAGGAATGTTTGGAATATAAGGACTAGAAGTTACTAGTTAATGAGACGAAATGTTATAGCTTGTGGAGTATTGCATAAAGGTGATGAGTGTACTTGGTGAAAATGAGGCAATCTTTGGTATTATGGCATATGAGAAATGATGGTTTTTATGAGTGTCAACCGCGTGCATAAAGGTGATGCATGTGTTAAAACGTTGTGGTCTTAAGACGACTAGGTGATATCGAGATAAGAAAGGCTTTTTTAGAAGGAATTAGCTTAATTAACATTTGTTTTGGGTTGCGATGATGTGGACATGTTAATAACATTGGAGGTTTTGGATATTTGTATGTGGTTTAAGCATTGATAAATATCATAGTGCGCATCGGTTAGGGTTTCGAGGTGACTTATGTTGATGATCACTTGTAATTCTTACCTTATTTTAATCTTATCTTTGAACTTCAAGTTTCGAGGACGAAACTTCTTTTTAGGGGGTTGGATTGTAACACCCCGTATTTTACAATTATATTTTATATGGAATGTTCTTTATTTAATTAATTATTTTTCCGAGTAATAATATATTTTAAATATATATTTTGGATTAATTATTACATTGGCCTTTTTATTATTTCCCGTTCTGATCTACTATTAGTTGGGTTAAAATGTTCGTGCACGATTTTACTATTTTAATTTAATAACTAATTTTCTTATATAAGTTCTCCAAACATTTTAATATGGTTCAATCCAATTTGTAATCAGATAATCCATTGTATGAGGTAATGGACCCAAAGCCTATTAGTTAATCCCCTTATAAAAGAATTTAACCTAGCAAGCAACTAGGTCATTCATTTGTTTTGTGTGTCAAATGTTGCCGCACACCTCTCTCCATCTTTTCTCTCTTTTGTTCTTTTTTCTCCCTTTAAACACCATTGTAATGCATCTTTTCTTCTTCCAAATATAAAGATAAAATATATTTTCACAATCTTTACTCTTACCTCTACAATATATTAATTTCCAAATATTTGTATGGGAAATAGTTGTTTGGACCTTTAGACCTACCTTTGCAGTCTCTTATTTTAATGGGTAAAGAAGAAGAAGAGTCTTTTATGGTACTTTCATGGGTTTGGGTTTGGGCATTCTTTAAAGTTTATTTTTGGGCACGTTAACACGTGTTGGAGACAAGGTTTTGTGGTTCGTGTTCTTCATGAATTTTCATTAATTCGCATCATTAATTGCTAATGAGGTAACTAGGTGTTTGTCTCCAATTGATGTAATTTACATAATTTAATGATTGATTTGTATAATTGGTACTGGTTAGATTATTTATTATCATGATTTATTATGTTTAATATGTTTGTATATGTTTTAATGTTTTAATTATATATCGTATGTTGTTTATATGTTTATTTTGGGTGTCATGAGCGCAATTATGGTTTAAGAATGAAACCCTAGTGGCGGCATGATAGGCGGCCAAGAGTAGGATTCAAAGTTATAGCTAAAGCTAGTATAACCTTGATGGTGATTCGAGTGTTATCGCTGAAGTTAGTACAACTTTGGGTCGTTACTCAAGTTATGGCTGAAACAGGTATAACCTTGGAAATATGAATCAAGGTTATAGCTGAATCTACTATAACATTGAATACGAGTTAAGGTTATTGCTGAAACGAACGTAACCCTGGGATTGTGGCTCAAGGTTATGGTTGGATCTAGTATAACTTTGAGTTTCGTGTGAAGGTTATGAGTGGGGTTAGTATAACCTCAAAGGTATTTGTTGAAGTTATAGTCGAGGCTACTATAACCTCACATCAAGATTTTATGTTATGACCAAAGTTACTATAACCTTGGTTGTTTATACTTGTTCACATGTTGTGCTATATTCGGTTATAGTATATCACTATGTTTGTTTATATCGTTTGGTTACTCATGTCCGTACGATAAGTAGGAGAGTCAGTTGCACTATCCTATGATGTGAAACGTGATGTTGTTCATGCATTAATGGTACAATCAGTTATACTGTGCATTTATTGGTTGGTTGGTTGTGTAGATGACGGTAGTATCAGCTATATACTATCAGAATGAACAAACGCTACCCTTCGGGGATGGTTACATGGTCTATAGTCGGGGGGGGGGGGGGGGGGGGGGTAACAGAGGCAGTTCATTAATCGCTCTGTTCCCCGAGTGTCGTTCGTTGTACAGTTATTGCACCGAGAGATCTGGCCAGGTTTTAGGCATATAGGCAGTGGTTATACGCTATACATAGTACTTTGGATGCAGTTCGTTAATCGTTCCACAACCGATGGAAGACGGTTTGTTAATCACTCAATCAACTAGAGGCAGTTCGTTAATCGCTCTAACAACGTTCATTCTATACACTGTGGTTGTGGTTAGAGGTAGTTCGTTATACGCTCTAGTAGTTGCTTGGTTTGGTTATGTTTGCATTGAGTTTGATAATCCTAAGATTCTGCATGGTGTCTTAGTATGGTTTGTTGTCATGGTCGTCTCGTGTTGTCTAACTTGGAGTTATCATTATAAATGGTGGTCTGATTATATCATTGTATTATGGTAATTTGGCGTCGGGTTTTCATGAGTATAGATGGTCTCGCATGTTTACTGGTTTTACATTTCAATTGTTATTGATTGTTGGTTACATTCAATTGTTGTAAACATGACTGGGAGAGCATCTAGTTACTCCCAGCTGATTGTCGACCCTCATTCTCAGGTTGTTCAGGTTGCTGCTGTCTGGTTGATGCTTGCTTGGGGAATGTGTGAAGCGAGCTTAATAAATTTTTTAGGTGTTGTTTTTGTTTAAGAATCCTTGAATAATGTATTAGCTTGGTTTTGGCTTAGTATCGATCCGGATTGGTCGGTGTTTCCGCCACCTAGATCTTGTTATCTTTGTTATACTCTGATTTCTCATTTATAATATGTTATATTCTTTATGTTGTAATCCGGGTTGTTATAGAGGCTGGGAGGTTTTACCCCAACACGAATCGAACATGAGACTGGGCTTGGTCGGGCCATTGCCATGCTAGCTTACTTCAGCTCAAGCCTAGCCCACTGAGTAACGGGCCAGTGTGGCCCTCTTTATTTTCTTAGTGTTGAAGCCGGGCCGGATGAAAAAAATGTGAGCACTAGCCCGGCCCAAAAGCCATGCCGAGCTGGCCAGACGGGAGTTTCATGGCCTAGAGGTGCGGGCCAAGCTTGCCCACACCGTTGTACAACTAACTCTAGTCATATTTATAGACCTAGCAAAGGGGTCAATAGACAGGTCTATAAAGCTAGGTTTGAGTTACTTGGGGTTTGGGTCAGATCTTTTCATGTTTGCAGAAGTTTGGGTCAAATAGTGTGGAGTCGGGTCATGTTAGATTCGGGTCATTTTCCGGTAGTTGTTATCGAGTTATTTTAAGCATAATGCCTAGTATACGATAATAAACATTCAGGTCGGGTCAACTTCACCACCCTAACGTCATTGGCTGCCGAAGTTCCGCTTTCCCATCAGCCGGATCAATTATCATCCCTACTTGGAGAAAACAAGACCAAGCTGCTTCCCACACTTTTCAATCGATCAAACACAACCCGCTGAAGCTGGTATTAAACCTGTATTATTGCCTTGAAAATAAAGACAGTCGGACCATCCATGACGACTATCTTTGAAGGAATTGACGTTGTCAGCTTGTCACACTTCAAAGCTTTAGATCTACTCTTGCTTTTAGAAACACTGGAAAGTTGAGAGACTAAATACAATATATTAAATTTATAACTATTTATCCATCTCATGTTATCATTTTCAATTCTGAAAGAACCAAGGTACACCACTCTAAAATTATGACCTACTAATAACTTTTACCTTGGACATACAGACTATCATATCTACATTCTAGGACATTCACAACTTACCTTTCCTCCACAAATGACACAGAAAATACACCAAGGAAAGATATACTACACTGAGTACCTATTGGCTGATGCAAAAACTTGAAACACACTTGCAATGAGCATATTAAAGCGGCCGAAACTGCTTCAAAAGTTGGACTACTTGCTTCATTGTAGGCCTTATTGTGAGGGAATCCACGGTGCACTTTACAGCCAGGTGAAGCACGTCCACTAGATCATCATGTGGGCCACTCTCCCAGATACCTGCTGTGAACACCTCTTTTGCACGGCCTTGTCGTAGTAGCATGTGGGCCCAAGAAACTATGTTGAACCCATTACCGTGTGAGGAAAACGATGGGTCCAGTGCTTTCTTGTCAGAGATCAACTCTAGAAGAACAACACCATAGCTGTACACGTCAGCTTTTTCAGACACACGGCATGTCATGGCATACTCCGGGGCAAGATACCCAAAAGTACCGGCAACTCCAGTCGTAGCATGGGTTTCCGAATTCTCCAACAACCTCGATAAGCCAAAGTCAGATAAATAAGCATTGTATTCATTATCCAATAAAATATTACTTGGCTTTACGTCCCTGTGTATAACCCTGGGATTGCATTCATCATGCAGGTAGGCAATTGCATGGGCTACGTCTAAAGCAATCTTGTGGATTCCTTTCCATTTAATGGACTTTGTTGATCTTTCTTGAATGAACTTCTCCAAATTACCCCCAGGAAGGTAATTATAAATGAGAAACATCTCAGTTTCACTGGCATGGTACCCAATTAGTGTTACCAGATTAGGATGCCTAATCCTTCCAAGGGTCTTAATCTCGGCATGGAACTGTTGAATGCAATGGAACCTGCCAACTGCAAGCCTTTTTACAGCAACAGTAACACTTGGAGATATTTCAGCCTTATAAGTGGCCCCAAAGCCTCCACAGCCAATGCAGTTGCCGGAGCTGAAACAGTCGGTGGCCCTGACAACATTCTGGAATGTCAGTGGGACCCCAATGTCAGTGAACACCCTAATCTCCTTTCTTTCATACACTTGAACCCTAGAACCATCTCTAGGAGCACACTTCCGTGTGTAAATAAAAAGGACGACAAGGGCCAATAAAACAAGGACAATAACAGAAGCAGATACAATTGATGCAATCTCTATAGAATTGAATTTGTTTCCATAATTAGTCTCACTCCCAGAAGGAGATTCTGAAGCTGCTGGCAGATCTTCAGCACTGTCCTGCCCGTTTGAAGATGAGACCATTTCATTTGAGGTTGGGTAGAATTCGGAAAGCAGCCTTGCTTTTGAGGGCAAAGAAGAAGTTCTCTGGCAAGATCTAGCAATGAAGAACAACCAATATGCAGCTGAAGCCTTGTTTGACTGAGAAGATTTTGAAATACAGAAATGCAAGGACTCACATGTACAAAAAGCAAATCTCCAAACTCCTCCAGAGCGACGATTCTTAAGAAACTCCCTAGTTTCTGTGGAAAGAAACTTCCTAGTTTGTTTGGTTAAAGCCAAATCAAATTGAGTTCCACTCTTGCAGCCTTTAAAAACATCATTTCCTTTCTCTAAGTAATAATTCTGAGACTGCTTTAAAATTTTCAAGGATTCGCGAGTTCTCCAACTGAGAGGGATGTCATTGTTAAGACCAGTTTCTGGTGCCCAAACAATGGTCAGCTTTGGCAGTTTCTTGAGTTTCATAGGGATCGAACCTTGGAAGAGGTTACCTTCCCCATGAGCAGATGCAACTAATGATTTCCCAATAACCATAAAAGGATCGTACAGATTAGACAACACAAGAATAGACAGGTGTCGACAATTCCCAAGCTCAGATGGAATGTAACCGCCAAGCCTATTTCTCGACACATCCAACACATGGAGATTCCTTAGTAGGCCAATCTCACTAGGAATACTCCCTTGCAACGTGTTGGAATACAACAAAAGTGCCCTCAACTCCCGACAATTCCCCAAACTAACTGGTATCCTCCCATTTAATGCATTACCCGACAAATCAAGAAATCTCAGACTCCGACAATTTCTCTCCCACGTATCAGGTATTTCACCCTTAAACCGATTCAACGATAAATAAAGTCCCCACAACCTCGGAAACCCGCCAAAAAAGTCAGGAATCAACCCCTCGAACTGATTTCCACTCAAATTAATCATCTCCATATCCACAGCCCTCCACAACCAACTCGGAATCTGTCCACCAATCCTATTCAATCCTAAATTCAAAACCCGCAACCTCCTAAGCCCATTTACATTTATCTCAACAGGTAATAACCCACCGAAGAAATTCCCTTCTAGATCAAGAACTTCCAAATCCTCCAAATCCCAGATCTCGTTTGGAATAAAACCAGTAAAGTGATGAAATGGGAGTGACAAAACCCTAATATTTCTTAATTTAGCAACAACATTAGGTAAAGCACCAATCAAATTACCATTTCTAACATCACAACTTCTCCTAATACCAAAACCATAGAGAGGTAAGTTTGTAGCATTCAAGCAAGCAACTTTGTGAATAAACTTACTATTATTAGAGACTACATTACCTTGTCCTGGAGCACCGACGATGTTGAGCTCTGAAACCCTAGATTTATGGTCGCAAACGACACCTACCCAGGAACAGTGCTCAAAAATGGAATCATTGACTGAAACCCAGGTTGATAAAACTCCAGATGGATCAGAAATTGAAGACTTAAACTCCAACAAAACTTGTTTCTCTGAAATGGGTTTACAATTCACTTGAAACCCAATTAAACCCACAAAAATCAACACCGCCAAAAACATCTTAACTGAATTAGGGTTTCTAATTAAGTGCAAATTATTATTATTATTATTATGCATCTTAAGAAAGAGAGAAACAAATAGGGGAATTTTTTTATTTTTTACTTTTTTATTACTTTTTTTTTAATTATTATTTTCTTTATGTATGTGATGTTCTCTCTCTATAGTATTTTACTTGTAGAAATATATATTATATTAATATTAATATTATAACATTAAATATTAAAGGGAGGGGGTGGGGGTTTGGGTTTGTATTGTTTGAATTGTTTGATTGAGTTTTCTCTTCTGTGTGGAGGAAGAATAGAAAGCAAAGGAAAGGAAAGGAAAGATTTAGGAAAAGGAGGCTGCGTTTAAGCTGTGTGGGTCCCATGAGACAAGAGGGAGGTTGGACATTATTTAATGTAGTATCCATTTGAGATACGCCACCTGCCATTTTAACCTTCAAATAATACGCATATATAAATCATATAATTACGGACTACTATTTCTTCTATCAAAATACCCTCCCTCCACAACAACACGAGATTTGTGTAACTCTGGGGATGTATATTGTTGCCTACACATTTTCAATATGACATCAAAACATTTATCATCTACAATTATTTCTTGTTTCTGGCACATGTTTATTCACAACTCAATCGAAAAGTTTAGAGAGGAGACTAATAGATTACCAGTATAACATTAGTTGTTATGTTAGTCTCTTGCTTTACATAAATACCGGAGTAAAATTACATTACCAAAATAACTAGTACAAGCACTTGTACGATAATGAAATTTCAATAATTTTAAATCCTAATTCCTTTATCGAAAATCATCTTACATTTTATTTCTTATGCAAAAATCATTCACTTAAAAAAAACATGATTATTTCTATGTACATATTTCGTATCATGTATATTATATTTAATGGATCTTTTTTTTTTATAACAGGATTTCTTTTTTTTATTGTTGGTAATCATTATTAGTAATAAATCTTTATTGTGTATATGTAATACATTTAGTCTTCTGATTGTGATTTGTGAGCTATTATTACATTAAGTTAGTACAATAAAACTGTTAGACGAAATACCTACACAAGCAAGAAAGGTTTGTTTCCTTTAAAGAAAAAGAGAGCAAAAAAAAGGTAAGAAAAGTATGTGTAAAGGATTTTGAAAAGTACAAAACGGCTTCCTACGAACCATTTGCCGTATAATTTGGGTTGGGACTTAGGGATTGGTTTGATTGTGTGACAAGGTGGAGGAATGAGGGGTCGTCACTCTATTATCGTTAACATTATCATTATCATTATCATTATCACTACTCTTGATTGGTGTTAGATGGTTTGATGGAGAGCTATACACTACAATTTAACACAAATTCTTATTTTAAATGGGAGTATTTACTAACTTTAATTAAGAGGAGTCAAGAATGTTAAATAAAACAAAAATAAAATATCTAGGGAAAAACAAAATATTTGTCTTAATCATATAAACTAGTATAGATCCCGCGCATTGCGCGGTATATAGAATTTTTATTTTTTTTAGTTTATTATTTAAAAAATTTAAAATTTCACTTCATTAATATTTAATATTTCATTCCATTATTTTTTTATATGAAACAAAAAAATTGAAATGGAAAACTAACCAAATAGAATTAAGTTAA
>VHZZ01014260.1:21423-38833 GCA_009801015.1 Silene noctiflora
ATTGTTAGGGATATTTTATCTCTTTATATTTATTTAGATTTATTCCATATCTTTTACTAAGATATTATTGGATTAAATAAAAGGATTAAGATCTCAGTTTGGACAAGAATTAAAGTATATCAAAATAATATTTGTTAGAGATTTCTTATCTCCTTATATTATTTTTATCTTATTCTTTCCTATTCTCCAAGATTTAATGAGCTGTATATGATAAGATAAAATCTAAACCTAATTCTTTTATTGTGGAATAGTCCACGCGGCATTTAGGGCTTTTAGAAGAAAACCTAGATCTCCTCTCTACTATAAATACAATACATTGTCATTAATTTAAAATACTTTTCAACCTTTGAGCTTTAAAATATCCTTGCAAAACAAAACATGTTTATTATTAATAATTTGCAATCGAAACTTGTTATGAAAAGTCGTGTTGTTCTTTATTGCAATTAATTTTGAAATTACGATATTGGATAATAGTGCTTCATATTGTTTCTTACTCGTTCAATTGTGTGAACATTAGAAGAACAATCAAGTGCTTTCTTATTAACGTAAGATAGTCGAGTATTTAGCGGTACTCAAGTGATTTACAACTAGAGTTAGTTGTACGAGTTGGATTGATAATTTTGTAATCCGTAAAAAGATACAAAAATTATTAATCGAGAATGGTGGACGTAATTTTCGACGTGTGAAGCTGAATCACTTCAAATATCGTGTGTCCTTTGCGTCTCTTTCTTTAGTTTTTATTTTGTTTACTTACATATCACAAGAAATCGAGTTAGTTGAATTTAATCAATAAATTCATACTAATTACTATATACATGCTTCATACGGACAAAATTGAAATAGTGGGCATACTCAATTCACCCCCCCCCCCCCCCCCCCCCCCCCCCCCCCCCCTCTTGAGTATTTCGGATCAATAGAATCTACAACCTCTCTAGGGCATGGTACACCATAGACACGACGTCGAAGTAGAAGTGGTACTCACGGTAAGGGTTCAAATAAGAACTCAAAAGCAAAACTTCCGTGGAGTTTTACTTACTCACATCCTTCCTCCCGTAGAGGAGTTGGATAAAGAGACGCAAGGTGATCCTTAATGTCGAGTGCTCTACATCATTCACTATCATGTTGCTCACCAAGGTTCCCACGTTTCCCGAATATAGGTCAAAGAATTTGGTAGCACTCATCCCCTTCTCCACCTTGTCAAAGTGGAACTCTGTCCTCTTGTCAATCCCTAAGCACGTTGCAAAGGCATCACATGTCATCAAGAAAAGAGTATTCTTGAGCCTAAACTTTACCGCATGGTGTTTCTCATCATAGATATAGGAGCTTAAAAATTCTAAGGTAAGGTTGCGGTAAGATATTTTCTCCAAATAGTACAACCCCTCCATCCCTAGAATCTCGAAGATCTCACTCACCTCCTCCTCTACCCCTAGCTCTCTTAGAGCATCCTTCGACACACATCTAGTTAGGGCCATCTGTCGTTGGGCTAGGGTAAGGAAGTCCTCCCTATGGTCCTCACTTTCAAACTCAATACCCGGGAATCCTGGAGCGGTGATGGCGGGTGAGGCTACCGGCTCTTGACGGGGTGGTGCAGATTAGCTATTCCTTGTGGTCCTCGGCATGCTGCAAAAAGGAATTTTTACAACAAGACATAGGATATAGAGTATAAGAATCAAGAATGACTTGGAAAAGAAGGGAAATTTCCAACACTTTGAATGAGTGACTTAACAATTGAATGAAATGTGACATGTTCTCCCCATAATTTATCAAGCAAGGTTCACTTAAGATAGAATTCCCGGAAAAGTATAGACTTTAAAATCACACAACTTCCCATTTTAATTCAAGAATAACCAAGTTTCCAACAATCATAAGGCCTTTGACACAATTAAATAAGAACCAAGCATGAAATTTTTAGACTTGTAGTATGAACACTTAGTCATTTTTGACACTTTTAAAGATATGGAGTCACCTTATCAACGTCCAACAATACTTCATACTATTAATTAAGTGTGCAGCCTCATAAGACAAGTAAAGCATGTTCCAAGGGTAGAAAAATAGAAATGAAGGTATGTATGCTAAAATTTTGAGACTCTTGCGTCAACACTTAAGGCAAAATTTTCGGTGTAAGACTATAATATACATCATTGTTGATAAGGATTTAAGATGATATAAAACGATTAGACCTTGTTCCAACATCATACTCACCATTTAGTCATGCTTAACAAGATAGTTTCAAGAATTTGGTCCAACTTATAAGACGAAAATATTGGTTTAAACTATGTCATGACAACATACACAAATATTAAGACTTATGATACCATTAAACCTTGTTTAAGATGAAACAAATCACAACCCGTTAACTAGTTATATGGTTCGAAAAATTTTGGCAAAAAATGGAAGACGAAAATTTCATTTCGGAGTCGATGTATCACATTACTAGTAAAGGTAGTGTTCTTATAAGCTAATTAACACAAGTTTCACACATGAAAAATCAAAATTTGGGCATGAACTCTCTAAATTTCGAAACTTTAAGACGGATTTTTAAGATAAAGTTTTCACAAACAAGACAAAATACATCCATAACAACAAAGGTTCCGCCTTTGTTGTTCAATTAAACCCAACACCAAACACCAAAAACAAATTATTAACTCCAAACATCACAATTTGGAGTCTTACATTCATGGGCAAATTTCAACATGAAAATCCAATATTTAACAACAACCATGCTATAAAAGACTAACTACTATCATGAATTAAGCAAAAATATGCAAACAATAGACAAATCTTGAAGAAACTAATTTAGATCTAAACAAAAATCAAATTGGGGAAAAACATAATAAGAATAAACTACTCACATTGTTGAACTATTAAGGATTAATAAAGTATAATTCTTATGTTTAAGTAGAAAATGGAGCAAACGAAGTGTGTGAATTCTTTTTAGAGAGATTTTGATGGTGAAAGTATGAGGAAGAAGTAAAGAATGAAGAAGATAAGGTGAGTAAAAGTGGATTTTTACTCGATATCTCCACTTGTGAAGCCCACTCGGTCGAGTGCCGAGTCCACTCAGTCGAGTGGCCAGTTATCATAAATTTTCCTCTATTCTGGAAAATTGGTCCACTCGGTTGAGTGCCGAGTCCACTCGGCTAAGTGCCCTCCACTTGGTCGAGTATCACCGTACTCGATCGAGTGTCACTCACTCGGTCGAGTACTGGCCTCACTCGGTCAAGTACTGGCCGTACTCGGCCGAGTGTCAGTCACACGGTCCAATGAGGCTCTACTCGGTCCACTGCAGTTTTACTAAGTCTAGCCTAGGTCCTACTTGGTCTAGTGCATGGCTCTAATCTACTCCCGAGTAATCCCTTATCAAGTCCGGTGATCCTGTTACGCATCCCGAGGTTCTCGTACGGGTCCCATAATAACCCGGTTGTAGGTACCGTGGGTGTGTCCCTTGTATCGGTGTTGGCTACGAAGTGGTGTAATTGGAGGTTGTGTTGTATGCATTTCATTGTCGTGTTGCATAATCATATTTCATATGTCGCATCTTATATGTTTATATTATTGAAACTGACTGTGTGTGGCTATGTATAAAATGTCACCTATTTCTGGGGTGGCATGTGTCGATCCATATGATATTTCTGATCATATGGAGAACAGGTTAAGTACAAGTTGTGTTTTGGAATCACGCAAGAGATGGGACGAGCCTCAGACTTGGAATAGAGTCATGTAGATGACGCAGTTGATAGATGAGTTGTATTTGTATAGTTCATTTGTTATTCATTTATCATGTATGTAACCGCTAAATAACTTATTTATGTTAATTGTTTCTTTATTGCAACTCCGATTCACCGCCTCAGGATACCGAGATTGTAACATCCTACCAGTTGTAATAAATTATTGAGCTTAAGTATGTAAGGTTTAGGAGTATTATTTTAAAATGTTTTTGAACTCCTTGACATATTGTGGTCAATTTTTTTTAATGAATTTAGAAAAAAAAATATACAAGGAAAATTAGATTTTGGTTTTGATGTTAAAAAATTAAAATATAATTTAAAATATTTTAAAATTAAAAAAAAGTTACACATAAACTCAATTGGATTTATTATGGTTGTACAATGCTCGTATACAGCCGGTGTATAATCCTTTTTTCCCAAACAATATGAGAAGAACATAAGAGGAGGAGTATATTATGATACGATTCTAAAGAAGTTGAGATTCACCCGTCCTAATAAATTATAGCCTAGAATCTGACAGAAATATTATAAAGGGGAACTCTTATAACACAAATTATTAATGTAATAAAATATTTATTATTTAATTTTTTTTAATGGATTAATAGGAGTTTTTAGTGGAGTTTTTTTATTAAATGATATAATTTTTTAAAATATTGAGAGTCAAATGGTGGGAGAAAAGATGGAGAGAAAATAATATTTTATTTTCATTAATAAAATACTACGGTTTGTGGTCGATGATTCCATTTTTACAAAAAGCAATAAACAAGACGAAATCAGCAATACAATTGACTAGGTGTCGCAACCCTATCAAAAATAAATTACCCTAGCAACAACAAATGAATGTAGTATTTAGGGGTCGAATCCACAGAGAGCGCGGTGGTTGCTAATTAGTTGTGATAGTTAGAATTTTACCTTGGTTAGTCACAAGTTATGGAGGTTGGTTGATTGATTGGTAAATGCAAAGTAAAAATATAAAAGCAAACAATAAAATAAAAGTCGTCTAGGAAGTTCGGTTCATACATGCAAATCGATGATTTAAATAGTTGTTAAACTAGTAGACACAAATTATCATCTAGGCCTAACGACACCCAGCTTTCACTTTTAGCATCGGCCTTAAATCGGGTCCTAACAAGCTTTCACTATGAGTTAAGTCGATCTACTACAACATGCTAGTTCTAATACAAATCCGTGCCTCTCGACTTATAAATTGCATAACAAGTTTAATCATAGAATGTGATCAATAAACTAGATTAACATTACAAATTAAGCATGTTTAGAAATGATAAGTGATTAACCAATTAACAACATATTTTATTATCAAATTAACATGACTCCCCTAATCCCTAGACTAGAGATTCTACCTACTCATATGAAAAAGATAACAAATGCGAATTCTAAATGAAAATGTAAACATAATGTAAGAACTATAAATTAAACAACATAACTAATGGAAAATAGAATTACCGGAAATGAAAAACCATAAGGAAATGTAGAACTTGAACTTGAAGAACAAAAGATAAATAAACTTGAATTGGAATTGTGAATGAAAAATGTTGAAAGATTAAAATGTAACAAAATTAATCTAAACTAAATCTACACTAAACTAAACTAACTACTAGAATCTAGAGAGAATTATAAAGAAAATGTGTGAAGTAAGGAATGAGGAGTTGTGTCAAATGATCGTACAAAGCCTAGTATTTATAGGAGAAGAGAGGTGAAACAGACGCATTGAAAGAGCTGCGTCCCCGATCGGGGACGTGGGTTTCTAGCCCGGGCACCTTAATTTTCCACTTAAATGCCATAGAATCCTATGTTGGTGCCTTAATGCGTGATTATGAGCCCGGTTAATGACCTCTAAACCTAGCTTTTGTGATCATTTGGAATCCTAAGCTCCTCATTCATTTTGGACTTCATTTTGTTGGGCTTGACTTTGCATTGACTTCATTTTGTATTTCCACATTAATCCACTAATTCTTCATGCAAAAACCCATGCAAATCTTCATACTTTGTCCAAAATTGCTCTTGTACTTAGCCTTGTATTCTATTCTTGCATATTTAGTAGCTAGAATTTAGCTCCTTAAAGCTTAATTACCTACAAAACATGTTAAGACAAACAAATGCAACTAGATATACAATATTAGCTCAAAAACACTAAAATAAGTGCTAAATGACATGAAAAATGGAGCTAATATAAGGGGTTAAAGTATATAAAATATGCACTTATCAACAATCAATATGTAATTTACGGTGTGGGAAGTGGTTACCTTCAACAAATTTACCCTATCATCAAACATTGCTGCCAAACATAAACGTACCATAAATTTTACGGACAAAAAAGCTAGTTATAAGAGTCAAATGGGGGAGAAAAGATGGAGAGAAAGGAAACGAAAAGTATTTTGGATCAAAAATTTGAATGTAAAATGGTCTTATGAAAAGATGGTTAATACCGAGTAAAGGTGGTAAATAGGTCAATTAGTCTGGATTTGGGTCCGGTTATTTCATGTTTGACATACATTTCGGATCAGATTGGGTCATTATGAGTTTCACATCAGTTTCGAATGTCACGTTGTCAAGTTATTTCGGTTTTGGGTCACCTTGGGCCGCGTCAGTTCAGGCCTGATCGTTTTATGGAATGGGTCATTTTGTGTCGGGTCATTTATGACACGAGTCAGTAGTAAAATACGTTAATTAGTACTGTTGTGCCTAACAAAGAGTATCCTACAAAATTAGTTATTTACTATAGAGCGTTGCAATCAATGAACCCTTTATTTGATGTCTGCAGGGTTTTTTTGTCAAACAAAACCTTAAAAAAAAATATATTTCCAAACACCACCTTTAATTTTTGTGTGTGTAATACATCCTTTAATATTTTTTTTTGTCAAACACAACATTTTAGCCGGAGGACTCAATTTTTTGGCCAAAGTTTGACCACTTGTAATGAGGTTACTTTTAGTCGATGTTTGAGATAGCAAACGAGGTTGGTTTGAGGTGTTCTTTGACTCCTTAAAGACTTTTTAAGGGTTGTCAACACAGTGGTAAAATGTGGCCTTATGTGGGGTAGATTGATGTGTAAAGTAAGGATGATCACAGAGGGTTGATGTAAGTCAAAGTAGGATTTTTTGTTAGGTCAATTCACTCCACTCGAACCACCACGTGCAAACAACAACTACCACAAACAACATAACTACGACCTACCTTGCACTCCCCTCAACCTACACACCAAATTTCAAATCAAACAAAACATCATAACCCCATTAAAAGAGCTACGAAAAACTCCGTGACCATTCTTTGTAAACCCAGATTTACAGCAACCCTCTATGACTAGTCTTAATTTACACATCAATCGACGCCACGTAAGGCCACCCCTGACCCCGATGTTAACAACCCCTGAAAAGTCTGCACTCTGACCTTTCCAACGAGGCTAAGAACACATCAAACCGACCTCGTTTGCTATTTCAAAAATCGACTGAAAGTTACCCCATTGCAAGTGGTCAAACTCGGGCCAAAATGTTGAGTCATCTGGTCAAAATGTCTTGTTTGACAAAAAAAAAAAAAATTATTGAAGGTTGTGTTTCACAATTCTTTTTTTTTAAGGTGGTGTTTGGAAATAAATTTTTTTAAAGGTTATGTTTGTTAAAACCCATAATATTAATATGGCTTAATATTTGTAATTTCTGGTCATTTTGGATCATTTACTGATCGGGTGGTTAATGGTCGATCGGGTTACCTGGGGTCACATCAACGTTATGTAAGTCAAAGCTCGGGTCAGATCAGGTCAATTCGAATTTTGGGACGTAATCGAGTTAGGTAGTCTCGGGTAACTTTTGGATCTCGAATTAGTCTTATCGAATCGGGACAATTTTACCCGTCATGATTTATACGGAGTACTTACTAGGGTGTAATAGAAAGGGTAGAAATGATCAAGTGTTCCGAAATTACCCTTTAGAGTCTCCTCCTAGCTTTGCTTCTCCCAAAGTCCCCACTTCTGTAAGTGCTCTGTACTGCACTCACCACTCTCACACTCTCCCAAAACTATTTTCATTTCATATTTTCATTTTCATACTCTCTCTCTCTCTACACACTCATAATTTGCTGACCCCCTCAAATATCAACAAACATTTACAAACTACATTTCATAGGGAAAAGGAAAACCCTAACTCCATGGAACTACCACCCACATTCTCCTCCAAAACTAAACCACCGCCGCCCCAACAACCTTATTCCTCCTCCACCACCGCCGGCTACTTCCCTACCTCATACGACGACGTTTTCGGCGGACCTCCCAAGTTTACCGCCGCCTCCTCTACACTAGCCCCACGCGCCGAGGACTACTCCGAGATATTCAGTGGTTTTCGGACGTCCTCATCCTCACGCGCCGTCGCTTCGTCTTCTATTCCTGTTCTCGATCTTCCCGCCGTACACGCCGCCGATTTTGACTCGTCTTTTGACTACCACGACGTTTTCGGTGCCCTCCACACTGTCGATTTTGCGCTTCCCTTTGACCAGCTTTTTCGCTCTTCTCACGGTTTTGACGCCTCCGACGATGATGATGCTTGGTAAAATTAAACAAAATATTCCTCATTTTTTTACTGTTACGTTGCTTTTTATTTTTACTGTGCAAAAATAAAAAATAAAATAACAATGTAGAATTGTTTTTGTTTTTTTTCCTGTTTATATGTCGTTATTATGAATGTGTTATTTGTGAATATAAGTGGAGGCAGGAGCCATGGATTTTCAACAAAAAGGTGAAAATGCAGGTTGTCTTTTTGTTTGAATTGTAATTCCTGGCAATATATGCTTTTGATCTGTATTAGATATTGTTGTTTAGCAGTGGGATTAAGCATTAGAATGCTTCCATATTCGCGTGTTTGAAAGTAGGTGTGTTGTAATAATCAATTGTTTTTTTTCGTCGTTTGGTTGGCAATCGCTGTTTTCGGAAATAGCTATGCCTGAAAGTGCATTGCCGTTGAGACTTTGGTGGTTGATTTGCCAAATGTTGTTACGATGAGTCCTGCCACTCATGTCTCCCTGGCAATGTCACATTTAACTGTTGTTTACTGAATGGTGAGGTAATTTCAATTCCACTGACTGGTGGTTATTTAGTCTCGTCGATTTAAATTGTGTTAACTTTTCTAATAACAACTTAAGATTTGTGAACTGATGATTGATGAAATGTAATCTCGGTAGAAACAAAAACTATATGGAAACATGGACATTATACGCCTGACTTCTCTCTGAACATGTTTCACCTAATCGATGTGGTATGGCAATGGGAAAGAAAAACAAGTTAAATTGCTTATTTATATAGTTTATCTATAATCTTGTCATGTACAGGACTCCTGTTGGCACAGAGTCCCTATCGGATGATTCAGATCCATTTGCTTTTTCTGAGAAGAGCCAATGCTTTTTGAACGGAATTACTAATCAGCCTACAGAAGATAAGCAATATAATGTTTCTTACTATAAAGTAAATCCAGGAACAAGCACATGTGTTCCAGACACGATCCATGTAAAGCAACTCAATGATGTTCCTGGGTATACCTGTGTAGTTGAAGAATCCACTTCTTTGAGAGAGATGGGTGAAGAAAGATCCTGCACACCAGTAGTTGAGGACATTGTTCTCAATATGGAAGCTTCACCTACAACAACACAAAAAAATGTAAAGAAAACTTCGTCTCATCTTTCACATGGAGGAGCTGGCCTGAAAACGTTTGACAGTGACCCCAAGTTATCTACTCATTTCGCAGCGCCATCAATAGATGCAAGATCATCACCTGTATCAGCTGAGACGTACAGGGGTATTAATGGATCATCTTCAGCTACTAAAGCTTGCGAAAGTGGTAATTTTGTAGCCACGGTTGAGGGTAGCTTGCCTCCATTCTTTGACATGGAGGTCGATGCAAGTTCTTCTGCAGCTGCATCTGCTGCTGCTATGAAAGACGTTATGGAGAAAGCTCAAGCTAAGCTTAACGCTGCGAGAGAGTTCAGGGTCAGAAAGGACACTTTCCAGAGTGATGGAGAGGTGGGTTCGGAGACTGATGTAAATGGTGAAGAGAGAACTGAAATGGCACACACTGAATGTGCATCTAAAGCGAAGAAATCGCATGCAACAAACGACGGGGGAGCTAAGATTAAAAGCTGTTCTAAGGCAAGACATGGTAGAAATAACTCACAGATCATGCCAGATCCTCTTGCTGATGCACAGGCAATTGGTGTTGATGGGAAACCAGCTCGGACTAAGAGCAATTTGCCCATGGATACTGATTTTACAGACTCAGGCGGTGAGTGGAAGGAGGCAAGACAATACTTTGAAATTGTGAACATAAACAGCCGTGATGGGAAGAGTGAAACTCTCAGGCAACAGGCTAACACTGATACTGATTCAGATTCAGCTGGAGAGTCATGTGTAACACAAACAAATAGGCGGAAACTTAAAGCAACAAAAGCTGTGTGTAGGCAAGGATACTATGAGAAAATGATCAAGGTGGCTCAAGAGGTTCATGACACTGTTACGAGTGGGCATGCGGAGACTAAGGAGGGGCTTGAAGATATATTTCTCGGAGGTAATAAAGAGCAGAAGCCTAAGTTGATTGTTGAGCCCCAGAAAAATGAGGGTAGAGTTTGGGATACCCATCAAGCCGAGGCAAAATATGCCGAGGTAAATGTGAAGGCAGAGACTAAGGAGGGGCTTGAAGATATATTTCATGGAGGTCATAAAGAGCAGAAGCCTAAGTTGATTGTTGAGCCTGAGAAAAACGAGGGTAGAGTTTGGGATACCCATCAAGCTGAGATAAAGTATGCTGAAGTAAATGGGAAGGCAGAAGCTGAGATGAAGCCAAAGAATGTTCTTGGTGATGAAACTATGGAGACAAGAGAAACTGATGCCAATTATAGAGACCTAAATGGTAGAAGTAGAAATGATCCTTTTGTGAACACGACTAAAGAGTCTGCCTATAACAGGGAGAGGGAAAGAAGAGTGAAAGGAACGTATGAAAGGGAGGCAAGTGGAAAGGGAGCACATGAAGGTGTCGTGGAACTAAGTACAGGGTCTCTTAAGCAGAGAAAGAACAAGGACAGTAGGCAAGCAAAGGACAGAAGGTCCGAAATTTCTGGTGAGGAGAGACTGAAAACATTTGAAAGCAAAGAGAAAGGCATGACAGAAGACATGCAGAAAATGAAGACAGAGTGCTGGAGATCGACAGAAGCTTTAGAGGACCGAGTTGACAAGGATAGGCTGAAAAGAACTTGTGAAGTCCAAGACAACAGCCAGACAACAGAATCACAGCAGATATTCCAACACGAGGAGCATCTTAAAAAAGCAGTTAATGACCAAGGATCTGAAATGATGCTAGATCAGAATTTTGAGCTAGAGAAGTGTTGGGAATATTTGGAAACACTGGAGCAAGAGAAAAGCAGGCTGAATATGGACAAGGGTCATAAACTTGATGAAAACAATTCAGTGGAAAGACAGAAAAAAGATGAAAAAGATGAGATGCTGGAGCAGACTTCTGAAAGTAAGTTGAAACTGGCAGGCAATCTTGGAGACAGTGTTAACCTTGATGAGAAAACCAACTTCACGGAAGATCAAAATGGATCATGCGAAAGTCACATGGAGACTGAAGGGGAAGATGAAGACCAAGAGCCTGATAGATCTTCATATATAGAGTTGTCAATGAATGAGAAGCATCAAAAGTTATCTAGTGCTCTGAATGGAAGTGATGTTGAACTTGATGCGGTTCCCCATATGCTCAAAAGGCCACATACGGAAGCTAATGGCTTCCTTGAAGTGTTTTCTGGGGAAGAGAATGCTGAGATCGGCATTACACTGCTAGATGACACCAAGCTGAGAGGGTTTGAAACAGCAGACGTGCAATGTGATGGTAAAGAATTGAGAAGTGCCGCACCTCAAGTTTGTCTTAGTGATAAAGAGCTCGAAGGAAAAACAGATCCCTCCCCACCCAAAATGCCACAAATGAATGATGACATCAGCTCTGTGCTGTCAGAGGACAACAGGCCAAAATCTGGTGAAACAATTGATGTAATTGACGAAAGAGAAACAACGATCCCTGAGGCTCAGGTATGTTCCGATGATGAAGATCATAGAAGACCAGTTTATGCTTCACACACACTTGAGATGAATGAAAAGAACACAAAGTCAGGCGAAGTTTTTGCTAGACATGACCAAATTAAAATAAATGAAAACAGAAAAGTCAATCCCTCTGTTTCTGATCCCAAGCTGGTGAAGGCTTCCCATCTTGAGCGAGGAATGACAAGAAATCAAAGAGTGGGCCAGGTTTTATGTGGCGAGGATGAATTTACTAAACCCGCACAATCTGAAAGGATGAACGGGTGGAATGAGCATCCAAGTAAAAGAGTAGGACATTTATTAATGGCAGATAAAAGGCCAAATGTCCACAGAACATTTCAAGTTTCTGGTCTTGGCCCAAACATTGAAATAAACGGGAAAATGAAAGGTATTAATGGCTCCTTGGAAGAGGAAGATGAAGATAAAGAGAGAGATCCAGAGAAAGAGCATCTTAGAAAGCTCGAAGAGGAGAGGGAAAGGGAAAGAGAAAGAGAGAAGGATAAAATGGCTGTTGAGATAGCAATTCGTGAAGCCCGTGAAAGGGCATATGCGGATGCTCGTGACAGGGCTGAAAGGGCAGCACTGGAGAGAGCAACAGAAGAAGTAAGACAAAAGACAATGGCTGAGGCCCGTGAGAGACTAGAGAAGGCATGTGCCGAGGCTAGAGAAAGGTCTTTGGGTAATAAGGCGTCTGATGCCAAGTTAAGGGCAGAGCGTGCCGCTGTAGAGCGGGCAACAGCCGAAGCTCGCCAACGTGCCATGGAGAAGTCAATGGCTGATAGGGCTATGTTTGAGACACGTGAAAGAGTGCAAAGATCTGTGTCGGAGAAATTTACATCTGAGAGAGATGTAATCATGAGGCAGAGCTCTTTCCCCTCAGTGAGTTCATTCTTTCTTTCTTTCTCATTCAACTGCAGATAATATAGGTGTCACGCTAATTTGATGTTACTGGATTGGCAGACTAGCGAAAGGTTTGAAACTGGTAACAGTGAACCAGCCGAAAGGTGTAAGGCCAGATTGGAGCGGCATCGCCGAACTGTCGAACGCGTTGTATGTTTTTTGATTTCTTTTGACTCCCTTCATCCCATTTAGATTGTCTTCATTTTACTCTTGGAAGTCTTAACATTGTTGATTTTGACCAATGCCTTCTCACAATATATAATTGTTACAACTTTTTAAAAATTATGTGAAAGATTTTACATTGTTGCTTCATATATAAGGATAAAAATGATTGCAAATAATTGTTTTGGCAAGTCAAACATGAAAGATTTACATTGTTGCTTCATATATATGGATAAATAAATGATCAAAGTTGATACAAGTTAATGTAAAATCCCCACTATAATTTTGGGATAGGGGCAGTATATATTAGACAAGTCTTTTCGCTGTAGCAGTAAGAAACTGATCAGACGATGATCTGTGCATTTTCTCAGGCCAATGCACTTGCAGAGAAGAATATGCGTGATCTTCTTGCTCAAAGAGAACAGGCGGAGAGGAATGTAAGTGATTTATGTCCTATGGTTGCTCTTATCTTGTGCAACTGTATTTCAACTGTTCTCATCACATCATCTTACATCTTTACAGAGGTTTGCTGAAGCACTTGATGCTGATGTCAAAAGATGGTCAAGTGGCAAAGCAGGAAACTTACGTGCACTGTTATCGACATTGCAATATGTATGTACACAAATTCTTGTTTACCTTTAAGAAACTACTTCCTCTATGATACTTCTCGTATTAATCATATTTAGCCTCAGCTAATTGAATTTCTAGACCGGTTTGTGCTTTTCGGCCTGAGCACTGGACATCATAGAGAAAAAATGCTTTAAATATCTAGCTTCCTAATTTCATCGTTTCAGTTTTGGATCATATTCATGTCTGCTTATGCTTGATGTCTTGAGAAGCATTTCCACTCTATACATGTTTAGTTTTCCTTGTTGACTTTTTGTTACTAATCAGTTTAAGGTGGTGATGCTCTTCCAGTCTGGGGATCTGGGCTACCAGATGTTGGATTGATAAAGGAGGTCTTGTAGTACATCTTATGGCTTCACCTTTTTCCCTAGTGCATAGTGATATTTAGTATGCTGTTAATTCGAGTGGTTTCTCTATTCTTAAAGAAGCAATTCATAATAAGCTACTTCATCGGGTTTAGTATCTAGCTTTGCCAAAATCTAAAATATTTGCTCTGCACTTGCAGATCCTTGGGCCTGACAGCGGCTGGCAGCCAGTTCCACTGACAGAAGTGATAACTGCTGCTGCGGTAAAAAAAGCATACAGGAAGGCCACTCTTTGTGTGCATCCTGACAAATTACAACAGCGTGGAGCAAGCATACAGCAAAAGTATATAAGTGAAAAGGTTTTTGATCTGCTCAAGGTGTGTTCTTCTTAGCCCATGCCTCAATACATTTCCTCTGATCTTGATTAATGTTTGCGTGTTTTTGTTTTTTCTCGATGCACCATCCGGTTTAAAATTAGTTTGGATTCGAGTCGGGTAGAAGCATAAGTGCGTGAGGCCTCCTCCTGAGTTTTGACATTGTTGGATTAACAGGAAAATTGAATTAAAGATCTGTGGTCTTTGACTACATGTAAGGATATGGGTAAATCTAACTAGGATCAAGTAGTTGATGTTATTGTAGTTTGGAAGGGGTCTTAATAATTCTCCTCCCCTTTCTTGACCAGTTTGCGGGATAGATGAACCTTTTACTATGCTTCAACACACTCTCGTAGTCAGTATGGAAAATCTTCTTGTTAGATAGTTTGTCTCTTATATGTACAAAAGTTGGATGGTTAAAGTAAAGTTTCATGTTTTTAGTATTCATCTTTGAAAGGTGGAAAAAGTGCCCTCAAGATGTGCCTGCAGTGCTAGGTATAGAAATGTATAAAGTTCCACGTTGGGTGCCATGATGTTTGGGCAAGCTCCAATTTGGGTGCCAGAAGGTTTTAAGAAGTTCCACTTTAGGTGCCTGAGCTATGGGAGATGTTTATTTTTGTCGTCTTAGGTTTGAGTAATTCTATTATAGAAATCTCAACTTAGTGCATGTTTTCACTTCGAGAGAAGGTGTGGGTTGGGCAGTTCAATTTTGGGCATCTAACGTTTACGTGTAACATCACTTCGAGAGCCTCTAATCAAAGCCGTGGCACCGAAACACGCCATTTTGTAAAGATTTTGACATGTGTATTGCTTTTTAAGGCAAAGACTGCGCCGTGACCGAAACTTTTTTTTTTTTACCCCCTTTCTGTTAAATACTGTCCAACTATTTTGTACCCGTGCTTTCATGTTCTCTTTATTTTGGGGTTAAAAATCATGGGATTTAACTAGAATCTTTAGCCTGCTGAAAAGGGAGTAATTCCCTTGATAAAAATGTTCTCAAGGTTGACTTTTTTGGTTGGAAAATTCTCAGTGTCCTCGAGTCCCAAAAATGTGTTTTAACCGGAAGTGATAAAAAAGCAAGTATACAAAAATGTTGCGTGGATTGTTGATCCAATTTCAAATTAATATCGTTAAAGTTAGTTTAAAAAAAAAATGTACATTCTATTAAAAACGAGAGAACTCATGACTTGTTGAGAGGTACCCAATTTTATTCTTGTTTCAACTGTATTTATTTATTTTTCCTTAGCTGGTGTCACTGGAGTGTATTTCTGAATGACAAATGATTACACTTTCTATTTTCTTGATCTATGGTGAGACGTAAAGGTCTGGCACATGAACGGACAATACCTTCGATGTCACTGATAATTACATTCTTTCTCGTTCACTAACAGGAAGCTTGGAACAGGTTCAACTCAGAAGAGAGATAGTGTAGGCATTCAAATTCCGAAGTCAATGGGATGTAATTTATTCTTGCAAGTAAATATATTTGTATAGTCTGTTGTCCCCTTGTGAAAATGTGTGGAATGTAATAGGCGGCGTTCTATGCGGGTTTATGAAATGGAAGTAGAAGTAGCTGCTCCAGGTTTGCTCATCCCTAGGAAATCTTAAGCCGAGTTTATTCTATCACGGTGCTTATTTGAACTCTATTTTTGACGCTATTAAGAGTGTATTGCATATCATGTATCTATATCGAATCAGGCAGCCTTAGTGAGAGGCGTGTGGTCCTTCTATTGCGTTCTCCGACATTTAATCTGGGAAGCTTGTGTGATCTGTGAAATGTGAGTATATTGCAGAAGGCAGTCCTAAGTGATTGCGGCTTATTCTTGAAGCTTGCTGTTGACAGAGAAATTGAAATGTCAAAGGTAAGTTGCTATTAACATGATGTACCCCTGGACTCTGCCTTTACATACTGTGTAATGTGTGTATGCACTTGCTTCATTGATACGGAGTACTTGAGAGTGACTTCTTGCGGTTGGTTTACTTTTTATCACTTTGTGTTACCATATTTTGTCTAAGATTTCAAAAGCGCTGCCCCAAATTTGTCCGACGGTGGAGACGTGTGAGTTCAACGTAGGTAGGAGTACGTTCTTTTTATTTTGAAGGAAAAAGGAAAATTACTCGTCACTACTCAGCCTTTTAAATTCACATTTTCACCATGCCTAGATGCCCAGTACTTCGTTCTCCCTCCATTCTAATTGACGAAGTTTGTAAAATATATGTGCGGTATGTTTTAATTAAGCATATGTAATTAAATAGAATGGACATTCATGGACTCAAATTTCATAACTTTTAACCGTAACATTTTATTTTTCTGCCCAAATTTGTAACATATTTATATCTATTGAGATATTTAGATGAGTGATATATATAATTTGCCTTGGATATTTGTTTCTTTACTTTTGTCGCAAAAACAAATCAATTACCTTTTTTTTATATGTTGAACGGGATGTATGATTAAACTCTAAGAAATACTCTTATCTATCAAGAAAACGCGTAAAAACTTTTCTAATAATAAAAGGGCGGTGTCTATTCATGGATGAATTTTACTCTCTTATGCATGTAAATGACTATTATACCCTTTTATTTTAATGTTTTCATCAACTCTTTCATTCCTATTCAGTTTTTTTTTTTCAATTTTCTCACCCTAACTTCCATCATTCAATCCACCGCCCGTCAGCCACCATCCACCAAACTCACCGCCGTCCCCCTGCGTCACCACTCCTACCGCCTGCTCAGACCACCCCTCACCCATTAAACCACCCCTGCAACCACCGCCATACCTACCCTTTGCCCCACATTTCCACTCCCCCACCTACCTTAGACTAGACCTTCTTCTCACCCACCTAAAACCACCGATGTCGAAGCACTTTGTCACCCATCCAGACCCACCCGACCCCCTCAACCCAGACCCACTACCCCTTTCCTCCACCTAGACCCGCACTTCTCTCCCAACCTGACCATGTCGCAACCGTCAAAACCCCATCACGATCCACGTTATACCCCACCGGCCATCGACCCTTACCACTCTGCTGCCGTTAGCCCCTCTCCAATCATCCCGGCCACCCTTACCCTTACCATTACCCCATGAACCCAATTTTGATAACCCCTAATTTCATTTGTTTTATTTCATTTGATATTGATGCGCGGGATTTAGTCGTCGACTCCCGGTCAAAAAGAATTTATTAAAAACCCAAATTAAGTAGTATAATAAGGGTGTCGAACCACAAG
>VHZZ01014265.1:3342-13604 GCA_009801015.1 Silene noctiflora
GACTAAAGTTACACAAATTTGGACTAAAGTTATACAAATGTAGACTATAAGGGTGTAACTTTAGTCATTAATACTATAACTTTAATGCTACTGTGGGTAACTTTAGCCCACTGCGTGTGTAACTTTAGTCCATAATAGTGTAACGTTAGTGCTTTTTGATAAATTAATTGGAATTTTTTGTAATTTTAAGACAAGTTAATATAAATTTTGTCCTAGTGTAACTTTAGTCCATGACGGTGTAACTTATTTGGTAATATGTGCAACTTCAATGACAATATGTGCAACTTTACCATATAACTTCAGTGACATTATGCGCAACTTTAATGCCTATTATGTGTAACTTCATATTTCGTATTTGAAATCTCGTATTATTTGTGCAACTTCAATGCCCATTTTGTATAACTTTAGTCCAAAATCATGTAACTTTATGTGTATGATAGTGTAACTTTAGATCATGACGGTGTAACTTTAGTTCATAATGGTGTAACTTTAGTAATTTTAAGTCATTTTTAAATAAAATTTTGAATTATAATAATTTTAGTATATCGTGTGTGATACTTTACTAGAGAACGTGTGTAACTTTACTAAATAACGTGTGCAACTTTAGTCTCAACCACCAACAACTACCACTACCAACAATCACCACCAAATACTAGACCTGGCAAATCGGGTCAACGGGTCGGGTTCGGGTCGGGCTCGTTCGGGTCGGATCAGTTTGGGTCTTTCATTAATTTCGGGTTAATTCGGGTCGTCTCGAGTCATTTCGGGTTTCGGGTCTATTTCGGATTTGTTCGTCGGGTTAGTTTCGGATAACCGGGCCGGATTATTTTGGGTCGGGTCATTTTTGGGTCAATAAATAAGAGAGAAAAAGTCATTTCAAGTTTTTTCGGTTCAATTAGAGTTATGTTTTGTTGGGTCATTTTCGGGTTGGGTGGTTTCAGAACGGGTGATTTTCCAGGTCAATAGCTCGGGTCATGTTCGGGTCGGGCCGGATCTGTTCGGGTTTTCGGGTGATGTAGTTCGGGTCATTTCGTGTTGGGTCAATCGAGTCGGGTTACTTTTCCCAAATCTACCAACTACCACCACAAAAAAGACTTGTACGATTATTTTTTCAAAACTATATTTCTTATTTAGTAAATCTAAGATTAAAATCAACAAATTATATAAAATCCATTTTAGTACATTTGAAAACTCGAAATTTGAAAACCCGAAAAAACAAAATAAAAGGATCTCATGCACAAAATAAAAGCAAGATTTGAAAAAAAAAATTGTATACTAAGACGATACTTGAGAAACTAGATAATAAGACGATGATACATATATATCTAAAATAGAAAAAAAAAACAAACATTTTCAACCATGAAAATGAAAAAAAAAAAAAAAAAAAAAAAAAATCGTACGGTGTCGGGTGGCGGTGGTGGTGGGTGGTGGATGGTGCGTGGCAGTGTCGGGTGTGGTGATGGTGAATGAAAAAAGGATTAGTGCGTTATTTATTTTGGTTTTTGGGTTTTGATTTATTTGGTTTTTGGGTTTTGATTTATTTGGTTTTTGGTTTTTGGTTTTGGTGAGGGATGAGAAATGAAATGTGAGAGATGAGAGAGAAGTGAGTGGAAAAATAAAGTATATATAGTGGATTAGTGTTTAATTAGAGAAGATGNACTTCAGTGGACTAAAGTTGGACTAAATTAATTTATCAATTTAGACTAAAGTTGCACAAATTTGGACTAAAGTTGCATATATTTCGATTAAAGTTTCACACATTTGCACTAAAGTTGCACAAATTTGGACTAAAGTTTCAAACATTTAGACTAAAGTTACACACATTTGGACTAAAGTTAACTTATCAATTTAGACTAAGGTTGGACTAAATTAGTTTATCAATTTAGACTAAAGTTTCACACATTTGGACTAAAGTTGCACACATTAAGAATAAAAGTTGCACACATTTGGATTAAAGTTGCACATAACTTCAGTGGACAAAAGTTGGACTAAATTAATTTATCAATTTAGACTAAAGTTTCACACATTTAGACTAAAGTTGCACACATATAAACTAAAGTTGCAAAAATTTGGACTAAAGTTGCACATAACTTCAGTGGAGTTGCACATAATTGCATTGGAATTGTACATAATTCCATTGGAGTTGCACATAATTCCATTGGTGTTGCACATAACTTCATTGGAGTTGCACATAATTTCATTGGAGTTGCACATTAAGTGTAACACCCTCATTTATTCAAGAGCTTTTAGCAAGACATTCCCGAATAAATAGGACTGCTACCATCTCGGTTTCCCGATGTAGTGAATAACAAAGATGAACAAACTAAAGTACTTTAATTAAATCATAAAGTTTGTTACAACATAAATTCTCATAGAACTAAAAACAGTGGAAATAAAATTACAACTGAAGACTTCTAATTATGTGATCTAGTTCTAAGTCGGTCTTCCAAGTTCTCACGCCATCCCATGCTATAAGTGGATCCGTCAGTTTCCTGTCAATCTGCTCCCCATTACGGATCATCACAGGTGTTCACGAATACACGGTCAANTATATATATATATATATATATATATGCTCTTTTAAGTCCTTCATATCCTTTGAGGCCTTAAGTCCTTCTTATAACCATTAGATGAGGAGAGGTGGATGGTTGAGATTGAAAGCAAAAAAACACACTTAGCACTAATCAATACTTATACACTAATTAATTGTCTTTCTCTCTCTAGCCCCTAATTAATGACTTTTGAGATTTACGAGTGTAAATCTGAGTTGTGCAAGTGTAACTTTGAATTTTTTTTAAGGCGGTTTTGTGTATAAAAATTTGAATTTATACAATTTCAACATTTACAAGTGTAACTTTGATGCTTTGCGAATGTAACTTTGTTTTTTTAAGGCGGTTTGTGTATAAAAATTTGAATTCATAAAATTTTAACGTTTTTAAGTGTAACTTTGATATTTTACGAATGTAACTTTGATTTTTTTAAGTCCATTTTGTACATAAAATTTTGAATTTATATAATTTTATCATTTTAAAGGGTAACTTTGATGCTTTACGAGTATAACTTTGATGTTTTAAGAGTGTAACTTTAGTATTTTTAGGTCATTTTGTGGAAAAAAAAATTAATTTTATTACATGTTAAATTTATGAAATTGCAATACAAGTTTATGGTAACTTTAAAGCTTTACACGTGTAACTTTGGTCCTTTATAAGTGTAACTTTGGTCCTTTCGAGTGTAATTTTGGTCTCTTATGAGTGTAACTTTGGTCCTTTATGAGTGTAACTTTGGTCTCACCACCGACAAAAACAACCACTGTCCTCCACCACCGACAAACGCCTGCTAAAAAAGGTAGATCTGGAAAAAAAATTGTATATAAAAAATTGAATTTATATAATTGTAACATTTTACGAGTGTAACTTTGATGCTTGACGAGTGTAACTTTAATCCTTTATGAGTGTAACTTTGGTCCTTATGAGTAGATCTAAGATTAAAATAAAAGAATCCCACAAAAATAAAACGATATTTGAAAAATAAAATCTGAAAAAAAAATGTATAACAAGAAATATGATAAATAAATTAAATAAAAAGACAAGATTTTAATACGAAATCTGAAAAAAAAAAATCTATATCAATAAGATATTTTAAATAAGAAATCTGAAAAAAAAAATATAAGTATCTCACAAAATAAAAAGGAGATATGCCGAGGGATTTCATAAATATCAAATATTAAAAGGCTAAAGAAAAGCAAGTAGGCCTTGAGTTCGTCAACTTGCCTTTATGGGGCTGGTAAAAGCCTATTTTTTTAAAAGCTAGAATTATAATCGATTAGATCTAGAAAATGGAAATAGAAATAAAGCTGAGAATATACACTGATAGTCCAGCATGACTAACAAAGCATTCGACAAACCATTTTCAACCCGGCTCACTTCCACAACACACAACAGCCTGAGACCTGCTTCCACGAAACACATCACAAAGGACCTAAACTTTTAAAGTGAAATAGAGACGATAGCCTCAACAAGCGCTGCTTCTTTCTTAGGATACGAACCCATGATTACGCGATACAAGGATAACGACCCTCGAGCCTATTCTGACGAAAAAAGTTGTCGTTGCTCTCAGTCAAGCGCCGCCATGCTTGGTCAGCCTGCTCCCAAGTTAGCGAGATCTGGTGAGTCGTGGGGTAAGGCAGATATGGTGAGTCGGTGTTGCGGTGGTGAGTCGTGGTGAGAGGGCTTGGCGTGGGTCCAGTAGTGTAGTGTCGGCGGTGGTGGCAAGAAGAGGTGGTCGTGGGGTGAAGCAGGTTGTGCTGTGATGGTCGCCGAAAGAGGGAGAGGTGAGTGGTGTGGGGCGTGTGGTGGGAGTGGGGGACGGTGGTGGTGGTGGTTGGGGAATTATTTTTTTGGGCTTTTTGATTTTACATAGATGAGAGGATGAAAATTGTGTGAGATGAGAGAGAAGGGGGTCTGAAAATAAATTATATATAGTAGATTAGTGATTGATTAATGTCGATTAGTGAAGGCATTGAGAGAGAGCCTCTAATTAGCCATTAATCCCTCCTTTTTGGTTCAATCTCAGCTTTCCATCTCCCCCATCCAAAGGCTCTAAGGAGGACTCATGGACTTAAAAGTAAGGGGTGGACTCATTTAACTCTCTCCCTCTATTTATATATATATATAGGATCATATGAGTTGGTCATTTTTGGTGAGTTACCCCTCTAAATATGGTCCCTTGATCTAATCTAAAATGGATGGTTGAGATTTAATGTTGACCAATTTACAAAAACCCACTTTTTTCCATCAAATTAATTCATTATCATTGTACTTTTTTATCTCTCTACAAATTCTCTCATTGAGAAACAAAAAAAATAAACTTCACGTTCATCATCATCGTTCTAATTCCTCATCAAGCAAAAAAAAAAATCAGCAACTTCTCCTTCATCATCGTCGTTCTAATTCCTCATCAAGCAATAATATTTCTTCGTCAATCATTTACAATAATCTGCGATATCTTCGTCCAATTTTGTTTTCAATGTTTAACCTTATTTTAGGTATACATCCAATTATTATTTGATTTTCTTAAGATTTATTGTTCTTTTCATCGCTTAACTTTAACAATCGCTTCTTTATCTTCATTTTCGAATTTCATCAGCGTTCTTTAATTTCGCTTTGTTATKGTTCTATTAGGTTTAGTGTTTCTTAACTTTGATGTGATTTTTCTTCTTGCTGTGAGTTTGTTGAAGTTTTTCCAATTCTATGGATTAGGTTACACAAAATCAACATTTGAATATGTCATTGAAAATTGAACAATTGTCTATTTCAGTACTAATTGAACAATTTTGTACGTTTGTTGTCCATTTATATTGTTTATAAATTGTCGTTGTTGTACCTCTTTTGTAAAACCCTGAGAGTGAGGTACCTTAATTTTACTTCTTRTTTGTTGTGTTAATCTGTTAATAACTGTTATTGTATTACTTTGGCCAAGTTATTGTATTATTCAAATTCAGTTATTATATTTTGTAGTTACTTCTTRTTTGTTGTGTTAATCTRTTAATAACAGTTATTGTATTACTTTGACCGAGTTATTGTATTATTTAAACTCAATTATTGTATTTTTAAGTTATTTCTTGTTTGATGTGTTAATCTGTTAATAATTGTTATTGTATTACTTTAACCAAGTTATTGTATTATTCAAACTCAGATATTGTATTGTTTTAACTGAGTTATTGTATTACTCAGACCTAGTTATTATATTGTTTTAACTAAGTTATTTCAAATTAGAGTTTTTGTAAGATGATGTGTTCTTATATAACCTGTTCAAGTTGGTTATAGTAATATTATATCTGAATTATTGTATTATTTTAACTTAGTTAATTTCAATTTGGAGTTATTGTTGTGGTCTTATATAATCTGCTTAAACTTGGTTATAGTTGCTTTATTTCTCTAAAATATGCAGTTATTTTATAGTGGTTTTACAGTTATTTCAATACTTATAGATGGTTATTGTATTTCAGATGCATAGTTATTTGTAACTTACCCTCTTTTTTGTTTTTATTTTATTTCAGTGAGCTTTTGTTTTCTGTTGGTTCAGCCTTCATCAATAGGCAAGATATGGTTCTTGCTAGGAAGAAATACTGGTGGACGAAGGGTGAAAACAACGACAAGATACGGTTTTTGTTGGAAGAAATAATTGTAGACGTAGTATTGGAGATATAAATATATGTATATTTGTGACGTTACTATTGTCCCATATGTATTATTATTTGAAATGCTTAGATGTAATGATGATGATGCTTAGATATAATTTGTTGGAGATGTTTAAGTGTAATGTGTTAGAACAAAGTAGTTATATAATGAAAGTAAGTGATTTTTTTTAATCTTGTTATGTATGATTATTTCATTTTTCATATTTTGCTATTTCACTAATAAATCTTAATGATTGATTGAATGAAAATGACTAGTTGTTCAATTAAACAAGATGAAAACAAACAAATTTCACTACTACAAAAACAGACAAAGAGGATGGTTAAAAACCGTCCTTAAATTTTAAAACAACCGTCTTTAATTCACTCGTCCTCGTTGCCTAAGAGGACGGTTCACATAAAGTCAAATCGTCCTCTTTTGCTTTTCAAAAGAGGACGGTTGTGGTTTTCAACCGTCTTCTTTTCATTTACAAAGAGGATGGTCTTGTGTCTCAATCGTCTTGTTTTGGACACATGACGCGCATAATTTTTGTGCCAACTTCTTCACGCTTTGTCAAGGAACCGCCGTCCATACATTTTTTTTCAAAAATCAATCTAGCGCGAATTTATCAATATAGCCCGCCTATTTTTTTTTAGCACAAATCCATGCTATTTGACATCAAGATTATTGAAACAAATTTTTTTTCATTCATAGCCTATACGAAAATAGTCGTATAGTTTAAATATATCCTACTACATTTCAGAAAATCCAGAAAATCTTACATTTATACTCTAAATCCAACGAAATAAAAATGAATCAATTTAACACAAGCACTAACACAAGTTTTTCTATCCACACACCATTACTTAAGCTATCTAGATAACATCTAAGCGTTCAGACGCCTAAATACTTTAAACCTTGTCATCAAATACTTGCGCCTTAAACTCCAATGCATATGTTGCCCAAATGTCCCACACCTCATCAATTTTCCCGACCCAGTACGTCTTAGGGGCTTCAATCATTAACTACATACAAAGCAAACAAAAAACGCAATTACATTTATTTACATATCAACGCGTGTAATTTATATAAAATGAAGTAAATATTGATAGTAAAGAAAAAAAATTAAAGGACGTACACTTGGAATAATATTAGTATATCGTCCTCTGATGATCTCCAACATATATCGGCAGACATAATATCCACATAAGATGCTCCCAATGGGCTGCGTAGGGCAAGGGCTGCGTAGGGCACTAAATCGAAATCATTTCAACTACAACTTATAAACAACGAACCCACATCAATAAAACATAGACTATATAATTTAGGAGATAAAATATTATTAGTTGAAGAGGTAACTTTATTATTTTCCAGACAAGTTGTTCAACAAAATTTATTAGTTTGGTATGATGCAGGGGTGATGGTGGGATGGCATATTAAGTAGTTAGTATTGACCGTTTTACAAGAAGCATCATAGCAAAAATTTAAGCAACATAAAAAAGATTTAAGTATGAAAAAAAAAGCATGAGGTTTTATGCAAGCACAAAAAACCATGACAACAAGCGAAAACAACTAAGGTTACTGCTTTCTACTTAAGGGAAATGCACTCATAAAATTGAAACAATAGCATACATCAGAGCACACGACAACAGTCAAATTGAGTAATCATTTAATGGAAGTACTAATAGAATAACTATGCTGGAGCAGGAAAAAAAAGTGAATTATACCTCTGCTGCTCCTAAGAGCAAAGGAGTAGCAGGCGGTGGTTACGACGGCAAAAGAGACAGTTTTGGTGAATTCCATCGCATAAAGGTGGTGATGGCTCTCACCCACAATCTGGGTCTCCTGCAATTTCTTCAAAAAGATATCAACTCATTAACATAAATCGCAAAAGATAGCATAAAAATAAATACCAAACATAAAAACTGATGACAAATAACTTGAAGATAAAAGAGAACATTTAATCAATCTCAATTATATACAAATGAGACATATAAAAATCAAGGGTGTGCATTCTAACATGAATATTTTTCCTATGAACATTCAGTCATCGACATTTCAAGGTCAAAATCATATCACCAAGACCATTTCGGGTAGAAGATTTCAAAACATCAACAACCTGGAAAACCAACTCACCATGAAAACATCGTAGTCAAAGCTGCCAATAATCTACCACAACACTAATATAATTGATGATATCATCATCAGGTAGTGAACAATAAAGCTAGTTAATACTCACCTGATATGGTATGGCATCATAGTCTTTGTCTTTTATCAGTTAGATTGTGAGAACATGGCACCTATTAAGCAAATCAATTCAACAGAATATAAAAGCATAAGACAACTATCGTATTATTTCAACATAATATTGAAATAATCTTACTATAAAACCGTCTTACAAAGAGCGACCATATGTTATTGTGGAGGCCAACTTGCTTTTCCTTGATTCACCTGCTGGAGTTGGGTTCTCATACTCAAACAACTCAGTTGATCTGAATAATGTTGGTGATCGGAAAACTGGTAATATATCTCCATGACTCCATCTTAATTATACAAAAACTGTTCATAATATGATATTAAATCATCTATTCTTTACTCGATCTTAAATGAGATGGTATGTCAAAATGTACTCCGTATTTAGTAGATAGCTGTATAGAGGGACTAATAGAGCATTGTTATGTACATGAACAACCAGAGATGCATATGTTTTTTCTCAAAAGATGGTTGACAAGGTTTCCTCAATACAAACACAAACCGTTTTGCACATAAGCAGAAGTAGATTAAGAGTTTTTGGGATATCAATATGTACCCAAAAATGGAGCAGCAAAAATAAGTTAAATAAAAGGAATTACTAAAAAACGGAGATTAATCTAAATATACAAAAAATTTCAACTTATACAGCAAACTCACAGTTGAACTAACCTAATTAAAATCGAAGAATTTCCTAAAAGAGAAACAAAATCACCAGAATTATCACTCAATTATCATTAATCACACATCAAAACTTAAATCCAGCTATGATCAATCAATTCAATTTAAACACAAAAACGCCTAAAATACGGGACAAATTAATCAACAATCGCGTAAAATCGCGCGAGAGAAGAAACAGATCTGCATACATTTCTGAAAATTGAAATCAATCAACATGAAATCATAAAAAAAAGGAGAAAACAACAAACCTTCTATTGAGAATTAAGCTCTTCTTTAAGTTCAGGGATTTCACCCTTCTTTGGCGTCGAAAAGTACTTAGAATCATGACCGTTCATCACTGCTACTGTGATCTATCTTCAACTTCTTGTTGTTATTGTTGTTGTTCTTACAGTTAGATGCAGCAATATTAATTTGATTGTTCAATATGTATCAATTTGAATTACCTCGGTAAGGAGATGAAAGACGGCGATCGTTGGTGTTGCGTTAGGGCAATGGTCGATGAAGGAGAACGTGATGGTGGTGGTTTGCCAGGCCAGTGGTGGTCGCGTCACGGTAGATGATGGTGGTTATGCTAGGGTATAATGGAGTGTGTGTTTGACAAAGAGGGGAAGCCAAACGAGCGAGGTTGGAGTATGTAAAAAATAAGAGGACGGTTCTAGTAAATAACTGCCTTGTATATTAGTAAGAAGACGGTTTATTTTATTGACCAACCGTCCTTGTTACTTTTACAATTAGGACGGGTCTCTTTATTAACCGTCCTATTTATGAGATCAATTATAGCGCTAAAATTTATTGACTGATAGAATACGGTCAAGTCCCCAACCATACTCTAAATGGCGTCCTTTTAGCCTAAAATTGTAAGATAGAAAGTTAAATATATTTGACTTTCATCTCAATACAATAACACGATTTACTCATTACAATAACTGAGTTTTTACATTACAATAACTACAAATACTAGAGTTTTACATTACAATAACTGAGTTTCTACATTACAATAACCGAGTTTCTACATTGGAATAACTAAAAATACCAAAGTTTCTACATTACGGTAACTGAGTTTTTCTACATTACAATTAGGGATGTCAATGGGGCGGGGTGGGTGCGGAGGAGGGGTAACCCGCACCCGCATCCGCGAACTATAATGCGTACCCA
>VHZZ01014267.1:5860-18180 GCA_009801015.1 Silene noctiflora
CATTTATTTTTATGACTAAAATAAATATTTTGTATATTCTGGAAATATACATACTTTTGAGATTGATGAATCCCAACAATTTTCCTCACCAAAGACTACATGCAAAACTCCCTTAATTGGATTAAGAGAAACCCAGGTGATCGAAAAGACTATTGGCAAGTTCGGGTTAGCGAGGTAGACAATCATTCGGTCCCGCTGCCCAATGCTCCCAAAATGAAGATTGAGCCAAATTCAGGTCACTATCACTTGAACTTGAGGCGGAAGAGATGAATGTTGATGAGCCTCCACCAATAGTCTATGGGCGTGATCGCCGCTTGCCGGCCCAAACCGACATGAGGTATAACATGCCTCCTCCATTCTTCCAACCCGACCCATTTCAACAACCCCCACCTTGGTACCCACAACAAGGTGAGGGGTCTTCATCAAGTCAACCCCAACCTCCTCCCGAACCTTACCTACCTCCTTCGCTCGTGGAATTTATGAGCAGTGTGACTATTGGCCTTCAAGAGGTTCGGGACGACCGTCGTGAGCTACATAGGAAGGTAGACCGGTTGTATGTTGACCATTCCATCGGTCAATTTTCGGTTTATGATGATTATCAACGGCGGAGCTATAGGCATCCTTCCGGGCTCCACCCTTCTTACTACTTAGCTCTGGATGGCGGGTACGGGAATCCAGGTGATCCAATGGTCTATGGAGATATAAACCTTCAACAAGACTACTTCTCCCAACCCGCATTCCCCACTCCTAATGTGTTTCAAGGGGAGGGTCATGCGGCCACGGGTACTTGGTTAGGGGGTACCCCTTCTTTTTTTGGGGATGCTGGTCCCATGGGGGCTTCCGGGTCGGGTGTCGACTACGTGACGACCATGGGAGGCGACTTCACCAACCCGTCTACCTCGGGGGATTACATCTGCGGCTCCGAGTTTGATCAAGGTGATGATCAAGAAGAGTCAGGATATGGTTCCGAGGAGGAAGCCGATTGAGTTGCTTCCCTTTGCTCCCTTCAAACAATCCAAATGCAAGTATGATCCCTTAATCCAAATCCTCTTATGGATATTTCAATTTTACTTGCATTTAGTGTAGTTGTATATAGGATTGCATTAGAATTCCTCTTGTAATATATTGTTACATATAGTTGCATTCATGTAGATTAATTGCATTGTATTTCAATTAATCATATAGAATAGATCATTCATTGCATTTTCATTTAAAAACAACAAAAAATTTGAAAAATCACAAAAACATGTTCTTTAATTTCCAAATTTCCTCCGTATATTTATTTCCAAATGAAATTATGTAAATAAATAAGTGTGGGGAGGAAATTTCATATTTAAAACCCAAAAACATGTCATTTGTTTTCAAAAATTCAAAAATATGTTGTTTAATTTCGAAAAATTCCAAAAATATGTCTTTTATTTTTCTTATTTCCTCCCTACATTTTGTTCCATTGAGGACAATGTAAATTTCAAGTGTGGGGAGGAAAATATCCACTTTGTGCATATTTGTATATATATACTTGTTCATATTTATTAATTTGACAAAAATTTCAAAAAATGCCTAAAAATTTAAAAATTTCAAAAATATCCAAAAACATGCATTGTTTCTATTGTATACATATCGTTTTATACTAACTTGGTTGATAGGCAATGTGCATCACATCGGAGAAGACGCTTGGTAAAATTCTTTCGATTCTCTCCTTTTATCCTTCCTTTTCATTTTGTATATATTGACATGGAGGAGGATGGGATATGTGATATGGGTGTTTCCTTTGGGAATCATTTTAGATATGCGTGTTGTTGATGATGTGCTTCTAGGTTTAGAAATTGAGTGCATTTAGATATGTATATACGTGTTCACTCTTGCATTCACGTAGTTTGATCATATGTGTTAGTTGCATTTCATACATGTGAATTTTGTTTGTAAATAGTGCATAGAAGGTCTTAAAGTGGAGTCAAGTCGACAATGATGATAACCGTTTTGCCCGTGTCATTTCCCTTTTGATAGCTTGTACCCTTTGATGACACTTATTAGAGTTTTTGCTTGCAAAAATCGAAAGTCTAGCTTAATGACCAAGTAGTAACCACCTTGTGAGACCGTATCAGGCCCGAGACTTGACCTAGGATTGACATAGCTACTCAAATGTGAGGTTAGAGCCTCCTTTTGGGCGGTCCATCAAACCGGCCTCGTTTAGGTCTTGTGAGTTGTCCTCCTTACGTGGTGTGTCATGTCAAAATGCATAAGCATGGAGCTCGTTCCTTGATTCCGTAGAAGTATAGACGTGCATAATGAGATGATTTTGTTTAATAAAGTAACCTCACATAGCCAAATAAGCCTTTGTTTCACCCTTGAGTCAAATTTTCCCTTTTGTTAACCCATGTTGAGCCTAAGCCTTGTCATTTCATTCACCAACGAAAATAACTACATTCCATAAACAACTCACCATTAGTCCAGTAGTTTGTCTTTGTGGTTCTTTTGTGGTGCTAAATTGGGTCGAAATTTTGATTCNGGTTCTTTTGTGGTGCTAAATTGGGTCGAAATTTTGATTCCTTTTGGGGAGAATGGATTTTGGTTCTCATGAGAGAAATTGTGCTTCAATGTTGGACACTTTTGCATAATAAGAAGGTTACAAGTGAGAAAAGAAAAGAAAAAAATCAAAAAGAAAAAAAATAATAATAAAAAAAAGGGGAGAAAAATGAAATAGAAAAGAAAAAGAAAAGATTGTGTCATTAGTTGAATAAAGAGGTGTTGATATTGGCAATGGAATTTTGTTTTGTAAGGAAATGAATTTGATTGTTTGGATATGGAAACCTTGGCCAAATTTTGTACAAAAATTTCTTTTGCTTTGGTTACGGTTTAGTGAATTGGTTGATAATGGTGACTACTCGACCTATTGCCTCCACTTATCCTAAAAAGGTGCTTGCACAAACCCCTTTTCACCAAACCCGAGCCTCGATACGACCTCAATTGTCTCATTTACATGCATGTCATTTTTGTGCTTCTCTTGCGGATGTTCGATGGAGTACCATGTTAAATTGCGGGCATGCTACGCAAGTCGAGTAAGGAGAGTGATTTTGGCTACTTGTTTTCACATAAATCACCCCGTTCTTTCATTGAGTGACGAGTAAAACCCGTGAGAGTCGATGCTAGGTCTCTTTTTGGTTAAAGGCTTGATATGGAGTCAAATCTTGCGTGTGTCATGTCAATCTTAGGAGTATGGCTACGCACTTCCCCTTTCCCCGCCTAGAATTCGTTTCTAGGCCTTTCGTGTTGTCAATGTTGGTTACATGAGCTAGAATTAGGGGACCGACACTTTGGTGAGACTTTGATATGACATCCTCCTCTAAAGACTTTCTTTGTTCGGTTTTAAGAAACCCCGCTTGAATGAGGCAAGTGTGTATATTTTGATTGATTCATTTTCATGATTTACTTGATGTTTGATGCTATCTTGAATCGAAATTTTGTAGAAAGACCACACTTGCCTTGTAATAGAGAACCTTTCCATCATAAGGTGTCCAATTGTGAGTTGAAAGGGCTACGGGTGTAGCTAAACCCGATTTGGCTAGTATGAATAATGTGTGCAAGGTATTTAGGTTGATTACGGGTCTTAGTTCTATTTTGTGGCTTACTCGAGGACGAGCAAGGCTTAAGTGTGGAGAATTTTGATACACGTCTACATGACGTGTCTTTCATTCCTTTTTCTAGCATATTGACCCTTCTTTTCACGGTTTTTCGTGCCCTTACATGCATTTTATGCCTGTATTCCCGTTCTATTAGTGTCGTGTCTCGTTTTGTAGGAAATGAGTCGGAAATGAGGAAATGGGAGCATGCGAGGGGAAATTGGAGGCCGAATGATGAAGAAAAAGAAGAGAAGAGGATGAAAGGCTGAGAAGTGCCTCCCAGCCGGTAGGACGGCAGCAGGCTGGAGACCCCCCTCACTTAGCCAGATTAAAATTGGCAAAAAATTTACATGAACTTTCCAGCCGGCCAGGCCACCGGCAGCCGACTAGCCGGCTGAGGATGCATGAAGAAGGGGAAAAAGTGAAGAAAATTTGAAGAAAGTCAAAGAGGCCTCCTAGCCGGTCAGCCACCGGCAATCAGCTGACCAGCCACGCACACCTGATGATTTGTTCTTCCTCCAAAACCAATAGAAGACTCCCAGCCGGCTGGACACCGGTAGCCGGTCAACCGGTTGTGCATACCTGATGATGGTTGATTTGCCAAAAACTTACAGAAGACTCCCAGCCGGCACGGCCACCGGCAGCCGGTCCACCGGCTGGGGCCACCTGAAGACGAGTTTGAAGCTCATTTGTGTTTTTGACCCATTTTTGTAACAAACTATAAATACCCCCTCTTCTTAATTCATTAGACACACTACCCTAGATTATTAAACCCTAATTTAAGCATTTCAACTTTCCTTAATTAAAAACTTAACCTATCCTTATCAATCATTAATTAGTATTCAAATTAGTTTATTCCAGTACTAGTTCATTAGTTGCAATTGAATATTGGGTTGTAATCAAAGATATTGAAGAATCTCTTTGATAATTAATCCAAAGTTTAAAGCTTTACAATTTTTTTGGTATAATTCTCTTCTTTTTTTATTTTATTAATCATTTACTTGCACTTTACTTTCATATCTACTTATTGTCTTAAATTACATCATGTCTATTGTTTCATTTTTGTGTTGTTTGTTTCAATTTTTTGTATTTGTCTTACCATGAGTGAGTAGTTCCCTTATAGGGTTTAGGGGAAACCTAAGTGGGGTTTAACTATGGTCATGGGGTGTTGATATTTGGTTTATGGGTGAAAATGTTTAGCCTTCGTGAGCATGCATAGAAGGTGTTTGATGAATTGTGTGTACGAAAGTCCATGTCTTTCTTCAACTTATGCTTAGTGTCTTTGTGAATGAAAGTTCATAGGAATGCTTGATAGTATGCTTAAAATGAGTTTGGATGATTTGTGATGACTTTGTGTCCTTCTTTAGGGAAAGCAAAGAGATTAGTCTTTCATTCCTAGGCTAGATAACACCCTTGACCATTTGACACCCTTACCTAGTTTACCTTGCTTAGGGGAACCCAAAGACCCTAGCTTTAATCAATTGTTTACATATAATCTTGCTTGCCTTGCTTTAATTTACTCTAGTTGTTAGTAAAACTCTCATCTTAATATTTACTTGACTAAACTTAGACTCGAACAAACTAAGTGTAAACCCCAGCTATCCTTGTGGTTCGACACCCTTATTATACTACTTAATTTGGGTAATTATAAATTGTTTTTGACACGGGAATTGACGACAAATCTCGGCATCATATAACAATTGGTCTCTTGAATGCGGTACGATAGGCCCATAATATGTCATATAATTTCATGCTCCAACATTTCCTTGATTTGGCAACAACTTTCTCAAGTATGGACTTGAGTTCACGATTGGAAACCTCAACTTGGCCACTTGTTTATGGATGATAGGACAAGCCCCTTCTATGGGTTACCCCATACTTTGCTAACAAAGTATCAAGTTGTTTCTCACCGAAGTGAGTACCACGATCACTTATGACCGCTCTAAGTACGCCAAATCTTGGGAAAATAATCTTTTTGAACAATCGAATAACGGCCCGGGCATCATTGGTGGGAGTAGCAATTACCTCTACCCATTTAGAGACCTAATCAATGGCGACAAATATGTAACGATTACCCTTGGAAGAAGGAAACGGACCTTGGTAATCGATACCCCACACATCAAACACCTCTACTTCCAAGATACCGTTCAAAGGCATTTCATGCCTTCTAGAAATTGAGTCCGTTCTTTGGCAAACATCACATGTCATCACATAATTCTTGGCATCTTGGAACATGGTTGGCCAATAGAAACCGGATTGTAGCACCTTAGAAATCGTCTTTGATGGCCATGATGACCACCATAAGGAGAAGAAAGGCATCCTTCTAGCACCCCCTTCACATCCCATTGTGGGACACATCTCCAGAATAACCCATCGGAACAATGTTTGAACAAATATGGATCATCCCAAAGAAAGGACTTGACATCATGCATTAACTTCTTCTTTTGTTGATATGTAAGGTTAGGTGGCAACTCCTTTCCAACTAGATAGTTGGCAATATCGGCATACTATGGTGTATTGGTATCCAACATCATGAGGGAGTCATCGGCGAAGGAATCGTCAATAGGTGCATTAATACCTCCATTATCATACTTCAATCGGGATAAGTGATCGACAACAACATTTTCGGCCCCCTTCTTGTCTCGAATCTCTAGATCAAATTCTTGCAAAAGAAAGATCCATCTTATGAGTCTTGGCTTGGTCTCTTGCTTGATTAGGAGATGCTACAATGCGGCATGATCGGTATGAACAATAACCTTGAACCCAATCAAGTATGAGCGGAATTTGTCTAAGGCATAGACAATAGCAAGCAGCTCCTTCTCCGTGGTAGCATAATTGATTTGGGCCGCATCCAAGGTTTTGCTAGCATAATAGATAGCATGGAACACCTTACCCTTCCTTTGTCCTAGCACGGAACCTACCGCATAGTCACTTGCATCACACATGAGTTCAAACGGTAAAATCCAATCTGGTGATTGGATGATTAGTGCGGAGATTAAAGCCTTCTTAATCCTATTGAAAGACTCAAAACAAGCATTAGTAAACACAAATGGAGCTTCCTTTAAAAGGAGCTCGGTAAGGGTTTGGCAATTTTAGAAAAATCCTTAATAAAGCGGAGATAAAATCCCGCATGGCCTAAGAAACTCCTTACACCTTTGACATTTACCGGTGGGGGTAATTATTCAATCACTTGGACCTTAGCACGGTCCACTTCAATACCTCTTTCGGAGATGATGTGACCAAGCACCACTCCTTCATTCACCATGAAGTGACACTTCTCCTAATTCAAAACTAAGTCAACTTCTTCACAACGCTTCAAAACTTTAGCCATATTAGTTAAACATGCATCAAATGAAGACCCATAAATGCTAAAGTCATCCATAAACACTTCCCTGATTGATTCAATAAAATCAGAAAAAATGCTTATCATGCAACGTTGGAAAGTAGCGGGGGCATTACAAAGACCAAAAGGCATCCTACGGTAAGAAAAGGTTCCATAGGGACATGTTAATGTGGTCTTTTCTTGGTCATCAGGGTGAATGGGTATTGGAAAGAGCCCGGAATAACCATCTAAGTAACCAAAAGTACTTGTGACATACCAACCTCTCCAACATTTGGTCAATAAAAGGTAATGGGTAATGGTATTTTTTGGTGGCCAAATTCAACCTCCTATAGTCAATACACATGCGCCATCCCCTCACAACTCTAATGGGGATGAGTTTATTTTTATCATTTTTTACTACGGTGGTTCCTCCTTTCTTAGGAACCACTTGGACCGGACTAACCCATTTTGAATCGGAAATTGCATAAATAATTCCCGCATCTAACAATTTAAGGACCTCCTTTTTAACCACTTCTTGCATGTNGCATCTAACAATTTAAGGACCTCCTTTTTAACCACTTCTTGCATGTTAGGATTTAATCGTCTTTGACCTGGGACACATGGTTTATGATCTTCCTTTAGCTAAATTCTATGCATGCAAAAATCAGGGCTTATACCCTTCAAATCGTCAAGTTTATAACCAATGGCGTTTTTGTGAGCTCTCAAGATCTTTAACAAAGAAGATAATTGACTTTCATTTAAATGGGCACTAACAATCACCGGACACAACTCCTCCTCATCTAGAAAAGCATATTTCAAATTTAAAGGGAGGGGTTTAAGTTCAGGTATTTGTACCTCATTTTCTTTGGGTGGAGCAATTAAACCTACAAAATGGAAGCTCTCTTTCATGGGTAGCTCCTCTCTATTCAAGTCAAATTCCAAAGCTGCTACATCTTCCATCCCGATTTCATCATCTCCTGAAAAAGATTTCAACAACAACAAGGCCTCCAAAGGATCTTTGCTCAAAGATCGAGGCAAAGTGTCATCCACAATTATATCAACAACATCTAAAACTTCTATGGAAAAACATGACTCTTCAAGCATAGGACTCTTCAAAGCACTATCTAAATTATAGGTGACCTTGTGATCACCTACTTCAAACGCTAGCTTACCATTCTTGACATCAATGACCGTACCCGCGGTATGAAAAAATGGCCTTCCCAAAATAATTGGGATTTGAGAATCTTCGGCTATGTCAAGAACAACGAAATCAACATGAATGAAAAATTTCCCAACCTTTACGGGCACGTCTTCTAAAATACACCCAAGGGACGTTTTATAGAACGATCCGCTATTTGAAAAGTTATACTAGTACATTTTAAAACTCTCATGTTAAGTTTTTCACAAATAGAATAAGGCATTACACTCCCACTAGCACCTAGATCACATAAACTTTTATCTATGGTGTGGGTGCCAATGGTGTAAGAGATAGAAAAACTTCCGGGATCTTTTGACTTAGGAGGGGACTTATTTTGTAAAAGAGCACTACACTCGGTGGTGAAGGCTATAATTTCAACATCATCCAAAGTCCTCTTCTTAGTTAAAATATATTTCATGAACTTAGTATACGAGGGAATTTGAGTAATTAATTAGGTAAAAGGAACGGTTACTTGTAAATTCTTCACCACTTCGATGAACTTACCGAATTGAGTCTCCTTTCGAGCTTTGGCCACTCTGTGATGGAATGTCACCATAAATTTTTCCAGGACTTTGATTTGATCATCCTTTGTTGGAGGAGTATCCTCCATATTTTCTACTTCTTTTAACTCGTCAACATTTGATAAGTACTTAATTTACGTATTTTAACCCCTTAGATTAGCTCTATTTTACATGTCTTAGCACTTATCATAGTGTTTTACGAGCTAATATTGTTATTCTAGTTGCATTTGCTTTTTTCAACATGTTTTGTAGGTATTTAAGCTTTTAGGAGCTAAAATCCACCAAATATGCAAGCTAGAGTACAAGGCTAAGTAAAGAAGCAAGTGTTGGACTAAGTGTTGTATGTTGCATGATTTTTGCATGGAAATAGTGTTGGATCAAAGAATAAAAATGCAAGATGGAGTCAAATGCAAAGTCAAGCCCAAATTCAAGACCAACCAAGGTGGAAACATTAGATGCTTAGTAAAGCTTAGGATGCCAAACAATGCTCTTAATCGCACGCATAAACAAGACATTAAAGCACCAACTTTGGATCCCATATGCATTAACTCAAGAATTAAAGAAGATCGGGCTAAATTACCACGACCCCGATCGGGGCCACCAACCCCGATCGGGGCCATGTCCTCCAAATCACATGCGTTACTCCTATGCACTCCTATAAATAGGAGCCCTATGCTACACCATTCTACACATCTTGACACACATTTTCTTACATAAAATCTCTCTAAATTCTAGTAATTAACGTAGCTTAGATTAGCTAAGTTTTCCATTAGTTAGTTATTTCCTTCAAGTATTAAACAATAGAATTTCCATTTCCAAGTTATATTCAAGCTTTTATATTCAAGTTATTCCTTTTTGCATTTGTTCTACAATTTCCATTTCCTTTGTCAAGGTAATTCTATTTATTTTATTATTCTATTTTCGTTATGTTCATCAATTTAATTATCATTAGTTTAGTTTACGTTTTCATAATACAAGAGTAGTGTACCCTTGTCTAGGGAATGTAGGAAACCATGCACTAAAAATACTTGTAATATGATAAACTAGGATTTTGTAGTATTACTAATAGTTTCTTTAACATACTTGCACTTCATTATTAATCTTTGATTATTGGCCTTTTTCCTAGATTAAATCCGTTATTCATTTTTATAAGTCGAGAGGCATGAAAATGAATTAGACTAAATATGTTTTAGTAGACGACCTAGCTCATAGTGAAAGCTTGTTAGGACCCGTTCTATAGTTGACACTAAGGTCGAGAGGCGGGTGTCTTTAAGCCTAAAAAATTAATCGATACTATCTAATCCGAGTTTAACATAAAGCACTTATATAATTGTATGTGTGACCCGACTTTCCTAGACATCCTTTTTCTTTATTGTTTTTCTTCTTTTTTATTTATAAGATTATAAATCAATCAATTAACAACCATCCCTACTAAGATAAAATTCGTCTCATAACAACTAATTAACAACCACCGTACTCCCTGTGGATTCGACCCCTAAATACTATATTAATTTGTTGTACCTAGGGTATTTATTTTTGATAGGTTGGCGATGACCTTGTCAACATTCTTTGCCACCCCATCATCCTTGGTGCTTTCGCCATTTTCCTCACCAACTACTCCATCCTCAATATTTGGCATAGGAGGAGCATCATACTTGGCACCACTTCTTAAAGTAATGGCATTTGTAGTATGGAATTGGCCTTGTTGCCTTTGAGCATTAGATGAAGCAAGTTGGGCAATTTGAGTTTCTAACATTTTAATGGCAGCCTCCTTAGCTTGATCGCTCATTTTCAATTGAACTTGCATCATCTATTGAGCTTTGACTACCTTCATCATCAAAGCCTCTAGCTTGCATTTTGTAGGAAATGGGGTTGAGCTTGGGCTTGTTGGTAGGGTTGTTGGTAGCTCTGTTGGTAAGATTGTTGAAAACCTTGTTGAAATTGAGGCTTTTGACCTTGGAAACCAGGTGGGTTACCTTGGAATTGCCTTGGTTGTTGGGGTATATTTTGAAATTGGTGTTGAGGGTTTAACACATTAGTGCTCTTATAGGACAAGTTGGGGTGAAATTTTGTGTTGGGGTTATAATTATTAGAAAAGGTACTCAAAGGAAGTTTACTTTGCTTAAAACTTTGAAAAATATTTACCTCTTCAATGGAAGCCCTACATAATGCGGCGCAATGACCTGCACCACCGCAACCTTCACAAACCTCCACTTGGCTAGTGACATTGACTTGCTCATGAGCTTGAGATTAACTTGACCCTCCTCTCTCGATATGTTTTGAAGAGCGGCAATTTGAGATTTCATAAGGGCTAAGTTCGAATCCTACTCTCTTGCTTTCAACAGAGCACTTCGGAAATTGACATATTGGGAGTCATAGATGGCCATGGACTCGATAGTAGCATGAGCAAGCTCCACATCAATTTGATCAAACCGCCCATTACTAGCGGAATCCAAGACTCGGTGTGACTCACCACAACATCCATTGTAGAATGTTATTGCCAGAAACCATGGGTCCAAACCATGATGAGGACATTGCGTTTGAAGCTCCTTGTACCTTTCCCATGCATCATAGAGACTCCCATTGCCATTTTGGCGGAACCCTGTGATTTGGCTCTTCAATTGTTGAGTCTTCTCCGGTGGGAAGTACTTTTGATAGAAAGCAAGAGCCAAGGTCTCCAACTGGTCACTCCCATAGCCTCACGATCAAGGCTATTGATCCATATCTTGGCTTTATACGTTAGATAAAAGTGAAAAAGAATCTCTCTAATTTGATCTTGAGTAACTCCGGTTTGCCGAATCATTGAGCAATAATCACATTAACTTGCAATGTGCAAATTAGGATCCTCCAAAGGACCTCCACCAAATTGCTTCTTCTCCACAAAAGAGATGAAATCCGGCTTGATTTCAAAGTCCACCGCACCAATTTGAGCGGTAGTGATACCTTTAGGGAGCATAGCCGCGGTGGCTTGGAATTATTTGACAAACGCAACACCTTCTTAACTTTGGTAGAACTAGAAGCCTCTTACTCTTCAAAATCTTTAAGATCTTCTAACAAGGACTTTCTAGCACTTTCAAGCTCCTCAAGAGAGTTAGACTCACTAGACTCTCTAAGGAAACTTAACCGCTTATGCAAGGTTCTCTCGGGCTCGGGATCACTTGGAAATATCTCACCTCCTCGAAAAGACCTTGGCATAAGAAAACAATCTAAGGGAGATTGTATGTAACGGTCTCAAGCAACAAGTGTTCCTCAAGACAAAGAAAAACAAGATTGAAATCAACAAATCAATATGCAACAAAACCGTCTCCCCGAAAACGGCACCAAAATTTGACAAGGCGGTCGCACACCTATAAGATAAATTACCCTAGACTTGGCTAACAAATTAATGTAGTAAGGTAGGGTTCGAACCACAAGGAAATGGAGGTTGCTTAATGAAAATCTATGGTTAGATTTCTATCAAGGTCGGTTTAGTTTTTTAGTTTTGAGATTGGTGAATGCAATGATAAATAGAATGATGAATAAACAATAATAATTAAAAGATTATAGGGGTGTCGGGTCACACATGCATAGCAATATGATTCATGTTAAACTAGAAATGCATAATAAAGATAAATGTTTAGGTCTATTGACAACCACCTCTCGGCCTTATTGTCGACCAT
>VHZZ01014268.1:33626-43740 GCA_009801015.1 Silene noctiflora
GGGATGACAAATCGAATTATCCTACCTCGTAGCTTAGCAAAATCCGTTTAGCAAATCCAATAAGAACTATGCGAATATTCCACTTCAAACCGTCACCTAAAACAATTCATAATAAAGATATGATTACCACCTAATTCTACTGCTATTCGTAAAACAATTACAGAAATCTAATTAAACAAATCCTGACTCACTAACCCAACTAATTAACTTCTAACTCGAGTCCAATTATAAACCAATCTCGTAAAATAATAATAATAGCATGGAAAAATATAATTTATTTCAAGTTAATAATAATAATAATAATAGTAGTAGTAGTAGTAGTAGTAGTAGTAGTAGTAGTAGTAGTAGTAGTAGTAGTAGTAGTAGTANAATACGACTCATAATATTATAATTACGAACTACGAAATATAAACTACGAATCAACGAATTAACGAATACAATTAAATTAAACGAATACAAATAAATCAATGAATTAACACAAACAACGACCTCACACACACGACACTAAAATAACCCAACAACCGCCACTACACCCCCTGACAGCCACCTTCCCCACCGTGGCTGCCTCCCCTGCACCATGGTGGTCCCCTCCTGACACCACCAGACCCACCGACTTCACCACCCGTGTCCAACCACCACTGCAAACTCCCCCAACTCACGTCACATCCCTTCAACCTCACTCCTTTCCACTCCTCCACCCACCACCACACTGGCCCACACCACCTCTGGCCACCACCTTCGTCACCACTTACTCACGGTGGTTCTATGGGTGGTCATCTCCTCCTCTCGACCCTCTCTGAACTGCCACGACAACCACCACGAACCTTCCTGGTACACGCACATCCCCAGATTTGACGACTCTTTATTTTCTGTTCTCCGGCCACCATCACCACCAATCATCACCTAAGACCACCGTGATATGGTCCCCAAGGTCGCCCCAACCACCAGGTTTCAATCCCTCCATGCCCTGGTCAAGACGGGTCTCAAAATGGGTTTCACGCCCCTATTTTCAAATCCCTGATTTCCCCACCGTGGTGTCTCGTTCTGCCACCGCCGGCCACCACTAATGGACTAAAGTGGTCGATACCCAGGACAACACTGCCACCAACCCCAGGTTCTATACACGATAAATGTTGTCTCAAAACGCGTCTCAAACTTCCTTGGAACCGACACTGTGCAACCCCTTTTTGGTCCGAACCACCACCTTCACGGTGGTTGTCACTGGTCACGGATTGGTTAGGGTGAACAAGGGTAGTCCCTACTTGACCTAGGGTCTGGGTCAGGTCCACGTTGGTGGTCCTAGGGCCTGTTTTGGTCGAGTACAAAAAGCTATGCGAAAAACGAAATAAAAACAATTAAAGCGATAATATAAAATCGTACCTTGAATAATTCCGACTCAAAGTTCAAACCTCACGCTCTAACACTTCTTAAAATTTCATAAAAAATGTATGAATATGTATGAATGTAAAAGGGTAGGTGAGAAAAGGAGTATTCAAAGGCTTTCAAATGGGTTCAAGGAATTCGTTGATTACAATGCCTCGTAAATAAATACAATCACACTCGCAATCATCCTCATTTGACTTCGTAATCAAACATCGTAACTAGCTACATTTGAACCTCGTATTTTACTCGGTCTATCATAATTCATGGTCCATACACCCGTTCCCAACATCGTCACATTATTTTATTATATAACGAACTCATTTCTTAAAACGTAATATAAATAAAAAATATAAGTTAAATATGAATATAAATAAATATAAACGTAAATATAAATTAAATATAAATATTAATTATAAATATAATTATAAGAGTAGATATGTAAATATAAATACAAATATTTATATAAATAGAAATATTTAACAAGTATTTAATAATTATCGTTCATGTATCGTAAATATTAAATATCGTATATATATATACAATTACATCTAGTTTACGAATATTAAATATCATATATATATATATATATATATATAAAATTATATCTAGTTTTGATAATAACATTAACATCTTATTATTATGATCTATAAAAATACGAGGTATTACACATAGTGACCGGTTCAAAGTTGTAAAGGCAAAATGCGACTGTAGGATGTCTCCCAAGCCTTTGCGGTAGCTCTAAACAACTCCTACCCAGGTTCATTTTATTTAGACACTCTAAGTTCATTGGATCATTGGTTTTAGGTTCCAAAATCATCGCTCTGATACTACTTTGTAACACCCCCATACTCCAAGGCACCTTACCAAAGACTACCTTAGGATATGAGGATGCTACTATCTCGGTTACCCGAGGTAGTGAACATAACAGAAATCATAATGAAACATGATAAATAAAAGTTAACTTATTAAAAGGTTACATCTGCCAACTACTGATACAAAAGAAAAAACCAAAAGTGATAACGAATATAAAGACTCAACGGCGGAAGCAAAACTACTAGAAAATTGTGATGACTCGGCTATGCCAATCCCCCGCAGCATCATCAACCATAGAAAGCATCATCACCTGTTGAACCAACTACTCTCATTTCAAAAGCTCCTTATCGTATGGCACCAGCTGAGTTACAAGAACTTAAGAAGCAACTTGAGGAGATGATCGATAAAGGTTTTATTCGAACGAGTGCTTCACCGTGGGGTACTCCAGTTTTGTTCGTCAAGAAGAAGGATGGTATTATGCGATTGTGCAGTGACTACTGCGAGCTGAATAATGATACCATCAAGAATAAGTATCCTTTGCCAAGGATCGAGGATTTGTTTGATCAACTCCGTGGCGCTAGTGTGTTGTCTAAGATTGACTTGAGGTCTGGTTACCATCAAATTCCAGTTAGGGAAGAGGACATTCCTAAGACCGCCTTCCGTTCGAAGTATGGCCATTATAAGTTCATGGTGATGCCGTTTGGGTTGACGAATGCACTTGCAGTTTTCATGGATCAGATGAACCACACTTTTAGCGAGTATTTGGATAAGTGTGTCGTGTTGTTCATAGGCGACATACTAATTTACTCAAGAGATGAGGTTGAGCACGAGAGTCATCTTCGTGTTATTAGTCATCTTCGTGTTATTTTGGAGACTCTGCGTAGGCAGAAGAAGTAGGCCAAGTTCTCGAAGTGCGACTGTTGGTTAAAGGAAGTGACTTTCTTGGGTCATGTGATATCTGGCAATAGAGTTATGGTTTATCTGTCAAAGATTCGATCTGTGGTTGATTGGAAGAGTCCGAAGAATGTGAACGAGATCCGGAGTTTCCTTGGTCTTGCTGGTTACTATTGTCGTTTCGTGCATGACTTCTCTAAGATCGTGAGGCTGATGACTTGGCTAATGGAGAAGGAATCCAAGTTCATTTGGAATGAGGCTTGTGAATCTGCTTTCCAGGAGTTGAAGAAGAGGTTGACTTCTGCTCCTTTATTGCCTCTACCAGAAGAGGGCGTCGAGTTTAATGTCTACTGTGATACGTCGAAGTTTGGTTTGGGTTGTGTCTTGATGCAGAAGGGTAAGATTGTGGCTATGCTTCCCGTCAGTTGAAAGTTCACGAGGTGAACTACCCGACTCACTATCTTGAGTTAGTAGTAGTGGTGTTTTCACTTAAGTTAAGGCGACACTACTTATATGGAGTCTCTTGCAACATTTATACGGATCATAAGAGCTTTAAATATATCTTCACTCAGAGGGGTCTTAACATGAGGCAGAGACGTTGGTTGGAGCTTCTTAATGACTATAAGATTGAGCTGCAGTATCATAAGGGTAAGGCAAAAGTGGTTACCGTTGCGTTGAGTCGCAAGGTATGTCATGCTATAAGATCTGTGTTGGTGTTAATACCTGACGATTTGAGTTGAGAGTTCCAGAAGATGAGCCTTGAGATAGTTCTTCCTAGTACTTTAGATTTGAGTGTGATGGTCGCTGAGCCCGATATTCTTCATGAGATCCGAGTTAAGCAAAGAGAGGATGAATTCCTAGAAGGAGTTCGAGTCACTGTAAGCGAAGGTCGTGCCAAGGGCTTCGACGTTGGACCTGATGATGGTCTGCGATTCCAAGGTTATTGGTGTGTACCTAGTTGTGAGGTCCTAAAGGATAAGATTCTCAAGGAGGCTTATAATATTCCTTATTCGGTCCATCCTGGTGGTGATAAGATGTACAAGGATCTGAAGCTAGGTTTTTGGTGTCCGAATATGAATAAAGAGATCGCCATGTTTGTGAGTTGTTGCCTAGTTTGTCAGAAGGTCAAGTTTGAACATCAGAGACCTAGTGGTCTACTACAACCTTTGGAGATTCCCACGTGGAAATGGGATTCGATATCGATTGATTTTGTCATGGGTTTGTCGAGATTGCCGAAATGAATGAATGTCATTTGGGTCGTAGTAGATCGTTTGACTAACGTCGCGCATTTCATTCCGATGAAGGAGACATGGAGTCTCGAGGAGCTAGCGAATGCTTATCAGCGTGAGATCATTCGTCTTCATGGAGTTCTTAAGGATATCTTCTCTGATCGTGATCCGAGATTCTGTTCCCAGTTTTGGGAGAAGTTGCAGTTGGCCTTAGGTAGTGAGCTTAAGATGAGTACAGCTTTCCATGCTGTAATTGATCGTCAAACTGAGCGTACCATTCAGACGCTTGAGGACATGTTGCGAGCTTATGCTTTGGAGTTTCATGTTAGTTGAGAAAAGATTTTACCGCTTCTGGAGTTCTCCTACAACAATAGTTACCAACCTAGTATTCAGATGGCTCCGTTTGAGGCACTTTATGGAAGAAGGTGCCGTAGTCCTTTGTGTTGGGACGATTCTAGTAAGAATGTCTTTCTTGGTTCGAAGTTGGTTCAGGAATCAATTGAACAGGTAAGGTTGATTCGTGAGAAGCTTAAGGCATCCAAGGATCGACAAAAGATATATGCATATTTGCGGCATAGGCCGATCGAGTTCGAGGTTGGTGATATGGTTTTCCTTAACGTTTCGCCAATGAAGGGTGTCAAGAGGTCTGGGATTAAGGGCAAGCTTAGTCCTACGTACATTGGTCCTTATGAGGTACTTGGGAGAGTTGGCGAAGTATCCTATAGGTTGGCTTTACCTCCAATTTTGTCGAAGGTTCACGATGTGTTGCATGTGTCCCAGTTGTGTCGTTATCGTAGTGATCCTTCTCACAAGCCGATGTGATTGATGTTGAGCCTAACCTGACATTTGAGGAACGACTTGTTCGTATTTTAGAACGTCAGGAGAAGAGGTTAAGGAATAATATTGTACCATTGGTTTGAGTTCTGTGGAGAAGTCAGAAGTTCGAGCAGGAGACTTGGGAATCCGAAGCGTCGATGAGAGAGAAGCATCCGCTTCATTTTGAGTGAGGTAGTTATGTTATCAAGTTTCAAGGACGAAACTTCTTTTTAGGGGGTGGATTGTAACACCCCTAATTTCCTTAATATATTTATATAATTTATTTTCACATATTTTCGTATTTTATTTTTCCGAGGAAATAACCTTTTTCATATTTAATTGGCGATTCTATCTCGAGTTTGGTGAAAACCCACTTTGTTATTAGGTTTCACGTGTTTTTAGTGGAGATGGGTAAGTTTTGAGGCTAAGCTTGGAATAAACCCATGAGCTTTTCTATAAATAAGAGGGGAAGCTAAACCCTTGGTTTTCTTTTCCACATAATTCTCAAAATCCTAAACCTAGTTTCTCTCCTCTCTTTTCTTCTTGGTGACGCGCGAGATTTGCCTAGGGTTTCGTGCCGCCCTTTCGTTTCCTCCTCTCTTAATCATCTTTCGTGCCTAGATCGATCCTACTCCTTGGATCTATCTATTCTCGTCGTAAGTTTCATGTTTTCGCGTAATTTTTATAGTTTTTATGGAGCAATGAAGGCATGGAGACCGCTCCTGGAGGGGATATTTACATCATGGACGAAGACCTTGATAATTAATCGCTAAAAAGGTAACTAGGTGTTTCTCTTTTAATTGTGTTTATAAAAATTGATATGATTAATATGATTTAATGATTGTTTTGTATGATTGGTACATGTTTGATTATTTATTATCGTGATTAATTATGTTTCGCATGTTGGTATATGTTCTAATGTCCTAATTGTATATCACATGTTTTTTATACGTTATTATGGGTCTCGTGTGCGCCACTAGGGTTTACGAATGAAACCCTAATGGCGGCATGATAGGCGGCCAAGAGTAAGATTCAAAGCTATAGCTAAAGCTATTACAACCTTGATGATCATTCGAGTGTTATAGCTGAAGTTAGTACAACTTTGGGTCATTACTCAAGTTATGGCTGAAACAGGTATAACCTTGGAAAAACGAATCAAGGTTCTAGCTGAATCTACTATAACATTGGATACGAGTTAAGGTTATATCTGAGACTAACGTAACCTTGCGATTATGGCTCACGGCTATGGTTGGAACTAGTATAACTTTGAGTTTCGTGTCAAGGTTATAGTTGAGGTTAGTATAACCTCACAGGTAATTGTCAAAGTTATAGTCGAGGCTACTATAACCTCGTATAAAGAGTTCATGTTATGGTTGAGGTTACTATGACATTGATCGTTAATACGTGCTTCATATGTTGTATTCTGTTCAACGTGTTATATCATTATGGTTCTGATTGTTATTGGCAATCTTGTTCATATGTTGGTAGGAAGGTCAGTTAAATTGTTCTACTGTGTTGAGTCGTGATGTTATTCACGCATGAGTTGTACAATCAGTTAAACTGTGCATTTGTATAAGTTGGACATTTAGTTAAACTATTCTACTGAGTTGAGTCGTGATGTGGTTCACGCATGTTGTGTGTAGTCAGTTAAAATATGCATTTTTTGTTGGCTAGTCGAATAGATGAAGGTAGTATCAGTTAAATACTATCGGAATGAATTAGTGCCACCATTCGGGGGTGGCCAGATTCGTCAGTTAAACGTTCTAGGTCTTGAGTGGCGTTCGATGTACAGTTAATGCATCGAGAGGTCTTGGTAGGTCTTACGCATATAGGCAGTGGTGATACGTTATACATAGTACCATGGATTATAAGTTTAATACTTCACAATCGATGGAGACTTCAGTTAAACGCTTTGTCAGCAAGAGTCGTCAGTTCAACGCTCTAGCGACGTTCGCTCTATTCGCTATGCTTTAATGCTAGCTTTGTGCCTTATGTTGTTGTGGATCGTGTGCTACTTGGTTTGTAATTGTCCATGGTCTGATGGTCGCATAAAGTCTAGGTTGCATATTTGACTCTGACTAAGGTTGATAAAGTCATGGTAGGTTTTAGTTGCATGTCATGAGTATAGATGGTCTCACATGTTTACTGGTTTTGCATTTCAATTGTTGTTGATTATTGGTTATATTCAATTGTTGTAAGCATGACTGGGAGAGCATCTAGTTACTCCCGACTGATTGTCGACCCCCTATTCTCAGGTTGAATGCTCGTCGCTGTTTGGATGATCTTGTTTGGGATGCATCGAGAGGTGAGAAGAATAATAAATTAGGATTTGTTTTCAGTTCAGTTGAGATACCTTTAGTAATGTATTAGTGTGGTTTTAGTTTAGTAGAGAACCAGATTGGTCAGGTTTTTCCGCCACCTTCACCCTTTTATCAGTGTTATACTCTGATTATACTTTATTTTACGTTTTCCCTTTGTTTTATAATCCGGGTTGTTACAATCAAATCGATCCTATACAAATCCATAACCTATATAATTATGTACAATTACTACATAACCAACCAACTAATCATGCACTTATAAGCCCATCACGTCCTAATCCTTTTGACAACTTCAAAGCTAAATCTCTAACTCTACCGTTTTACAACACAGCTCAGTCTCTCTATAAAATTGATAATTAATTCAATAAAAATCAAAACAATGCAAAACAAGTGGGGTTGGAACCCTAAGTCACATATCTACAGTTATTGTGAAATAGACTTTCCCCAAATTCTAGACTTATCAAGGTTTTCTTGAAAGATTTATAAATACAGACGAATTCAGTCGCATAAAAAGTATCAGTTCATAAAACAAGTTTAAAAAATGATTTTTGAGAAATTCCAATTCCTAGAATCATATAGACTCTTCAAAGTTAAATGTATGCAAAAGACCCAACATAATTTCAATTTATAAATTAGGTTTACGAAATAAACTTTAGACTACTAGTGCATTCGCGGATACTAAGTCGACATGTTCATAAGAAATTTATTCTGAAACATATACAAGGCCAATTGCTACGAAATTGTACATCCATAAATTAGACTTGAAAATAACCTAAGTTTATTCTTTACATTTTCGAAGATAAGGAATTTAAAACGGTCTGATAATACGTGTAAGACAACTTACATATTTACAGAATTGCTGTAACTTTATTCTTTAATAAAATCGTCACAAATTTAACAATAGATGATTATATTTAATGTAGACACGAGTAAGTGATGAAATAAAACTTAAAACATGCTTATAAAGATTAAAGATTAAATCTAGACATGATTAGGTGATGAATTAAAACTTTAAAACGGTCTGATAATTTATTGCCCAATTCCCTTTTCCCTTCTTTTTTTTTCCTTCTAATTCTCCCTCTAACTTTTATGTGATGTTTTAAAAGTGAATAAGTGATTTGTGAATAGGCTAGCATGATATATATAGTAGTGTGGTAGGTTGTATTTAGGAAATTGTTAGGAAATGATAGAACCTGAGTTATATGCTGAGATCAAGGAGAAGCAAAAAGAGGACCCAAGGGTAATGAAATGGATTTCGGCCATAGGCAGTGACGTAGAGACGCGGTTTTCTGTGGCTGAAGATGGGAGTCTAAGATTTGATGGTCGATGGTGTGTGCCAAATGATGAAGAGTTAAAGATAAAGATTTTGTCCGAAGCTAGTTATACTCCATATTCGGTACACCCTGGAGGAGATAAGTTATACGGAGATTTAAAGAAGACCTTCTGGTGGCCTAAGATGAAAAAGGAAGTTGCTGAGTTTGTTGCTAAGTTTCTAGTTTGTCAATGGGTGAAAGGAGAGCATAAGAGACCTTAGGGAAAGGTCCAGTCATTGGATATACCTGAGTGGATATAACAACCCGGCCCGCCACAGTCGTAACACAACCCCAATAAGATGGGATGTGTACCTTTGGGCCTATTATTGTCCTCACGTAAGCCCAAAAGCACAATGCCTTGTTATTAAATGGTGAGTGGAATCCTTTATAAACATATAAAACTCCTCTTATTTTCCCAAGGTAGGACAACTTCCTCACAATCTCTTGGGCGTTATAAACTCCCCCACTTAAACAACACAACGTCCTCATTGTGCCTCAGAGCTGACCGTAGCCAACCCCAGAATACTCCCCCGCTAGGTGGGTGAACCAGGTACTCCTGACCACATGCTCACTACCCCATGGTCGCAGGGTTGCTCTGATACCGTTTATAACAACCTGACTCGCCACTGTCGTAACACAACCCCAATACTTAAGCCCAAAAGCACAAGGCCTTGTTACTAAGTGGTGAGTGGAATCCTTTATAAACATATCAAACTCCTCTTATTTTCAGGATGTGGGACAACTTCCTCACAATCTCTTAGGGTGTTACAGTGGAAGTGGGAGAGCATTTTCATAGATTTTATCATGTGATTTCCCAGAACTCAGAAAGGGAATAATATGATTTGGGTAATAGTAGATTGTTTGACTAAGTCTTCTCACTTTATTATTATGAAAGATACTTAGAGTAAGGCTGAGTTGGTTAAAGCTTATGTTAAGAATGTGGTGAAGCTTTATGGAGTACCAAAGGACATTGTTTCAGATCGTGATGTGAGATTTATATCTAAGTTCTAGAAGGAGCTGCAAGCATTGATGGGAACCCAATTGAAAATGAGAACAGCATTTCATCTAGCTATTGATGGTCAGACGGAGAGGACTATTCAGACACTGGACGATATGTTGAGAGCCTGTGTGATGGAGTTTGGGGGATCATGGGAGGAGAGGATTTGATAGACTTTTCATACAATAATAGTTATCACGCTAGCATTAGCAAGGCACCTTATGAGGCACGGTGTAATACCCCGTATTTTAGTGATGGTCAACGCAAGTCAAACTATGTCTTTATAAATGTATTCCAAATGAATTGTTTATTTAAGCCGATTTATATACAAACTGTTATCACTTCGTG
>VHZZ01014273.1:10852-22246 GCA_009801015.1 Silene noctiflora
ACCAAACATCAACATTAAGAATTACGTAGCGTCTCTGTGGATTCGACCCCTATATACTACATTACTTTTGTTGTACTTAGGGTATTTATTTTTGCTTAAGTTAGCGACAACCTATCAATGAGCATAGCACTAACATTGACCTCGGCACCGGTCACCAAGCGAAGAGATTCACTAGCTCTGCAGTCCTTGGCTACATCAAGGTAATGGTCCGCTGTAGGCTTCTCCAACCCCAAATGTTCGGCAATGTCCTCCATAGTGAGGTTAAAATCTCGGTTTATCAATCTAAAACGGAAAGTCTCGGCCTCCTAATCATAAGAAAATGAACTTATTAACTCCAAGGTGAGGAATTCATAAGAGTGTTTTCTCAACTTATATAGCCCCATCAGTCCCAAAGTCTCGAAAATGTGTCTCATATCCACCTCAATTCCCAACTTTTCCAAACTACTTGTTTCTACACACCTGGTGGCCCTAATGGGGCGGGTCATAAGGGACACAAAAACCTCTCATTGCCTAAAGTCGGCAAACTCTACAGATGGATACTAACCCATAGGTGGAACCGTGGAATCCTGGCTTCCTTGCCCCCTTTCGGCCCTACTCCTCTTGGTTGGTGGTCGCGTTGCATTGGCTCTCAGCATGCTTGCAGATTTAGAAAGGGATGAATGACAAAGGAGTAATTAGGACGGAGTTAAAAGAAAAAAACACTAGATCTTCAAGCTTTGGATGTTGTAAAAACAGTTTGAGAGTGTTTATGAGAGAATTAAAGTGGTATTGTGTTGAAATAAGGAAGGAAAATTATTTTATAAGAAGTGGAAACTGAAATCGCGATTCTGGGTTATTTGAGGCACTCCGTCGATTACGAACCACACTTGGTCGAGTGTCCGCCACTCAGGCGAGTTCTAGGAACTCGGTCGAGTGCCTAAAATGGGAAGATTCAAACCAAGTTCTGCCTATTTATGAACTCGGTCGAGCATCCATCGCACTCGGTCGAGTACGCCTTTGTACTCGGTCGAGTTCCCCTAAAAGTTAAATCAAACGATTGTGTTGTCAATATCAGCGTTCCTACAATAAAATACGTCGTTCATAGTCCGAGGAGCGTCTCCTCACTAGTTAGCCTCTTACTCACGAGTCTACTAAAACTACACAATGAAGGCACTACCATGTCCTATCTACTCTATACTCCATCTTACTAGCGACTCAAACACTCATTTACACATTATAGCATCGAGTCTAAGTTCAGACATACTTATCAAGGTTCAAAAAAATAACATTGTTACATCAACATTGCTCCTAACCTCTCACCAGCATCGGTACACATACACCTACTGACAAACTTTCACCGTTCATACTTCATATCATAACACTTATTCACATATGAGTTACACATAACAACATACACCCAAAACATGTTCATCACCTAACACACAAGCAAATTCAACACAGTATCTCACCCAGAGTTTACTGGCTTTAGCACATTGGGGTCGAGTTCTGGAATGAGGGCGCCTTCCCACTCAAAACCAAATATTAGGGGCTCCCAATATACATACACCAGGCTCATTTTAATTAACTCTCTATGTTCATTAGGTTCATTGGTTACAGGTTCCAAAATCATCGCTTTGGTACCAATTTTTAACACCCCTAGTTACCAAGGAGTCTTAACTAGGGCTTCCCTGATAACCAAGAGTGCTACCATCTCGGTTACCCGAGGTAAGTACATACCAAATTGACCATTCAAGAACATTTATTAAGTACTTTAAAAATTACCCTGGAAACTGAAGGACAACATAGCTATACACATGAAAGAGTGATACAACTGATGACCCTACTATAAGCTACAGATATCTCTATGTCAGACGATCTCCCTTCCGACATAAACACCAAGCAGCAAGGCAACCATAACATCAACTAAACCTGCAAACAGTCTGCTCACCATCCCCGAATGGATCATCACAATTTTGAAAACAACAACGGGGTCAATCAACTATACAATAACATACCATATCATTACATAAAAGTAAACATCCAATGTAACCAGAACCACCACCTCCGAGCTCCGTAGTAACCTGTAACTGACTACACACCGAGGTGTGTAGCCCTACCAGATTACCCATCGCAACAAGAAATCCACGCCGCCAGTGGGGACTGCAGCCTTACCACCAAAATCCCCACTCATACAAGAGTGAACCCAGTCCATTAATGTGCATATCCCTTTTGTGCCGGGAGAACGCAAGAGTCGAACAATAGGGGTGAGACCATCTCTCACAACGGCTCACAATATCATCTCCACCTCTAACAATCATAACCATATAACAACCATATCATGAATATCAGAAAATAGTAACAAGAATCATCACATTAATACAGATACTATTCCACAGCCAACTAAGTAGGGAAACCCTACCTGAACAACAATCCGAGAAATGTCATTCAACGCATTCATGGTCACGAGATACCGCTACCGACACCTACAACGACGATACAATAAGATTGTCTACAAACATAACCCTAACCCAAGACTTAAAGATGGTGACGGTGATTTACCTTAACAAACGATCAGATACCTAGGCCGGAACTGACGCACGCATCCATTCCCATGTTGGTCTCCTAGGTAGAGGCTATAAAGTGAAGGCTGAAAGGTAGGGAATATATATTTTGATCTAGGGGTGTGGAAAGGAGAAGGGAAGAAAAGAAATGAAATGAAAACTGATTACGAGTTATGACTTTCGCGTAATATAATATTACGTTGTCCACCGCGCACTCGGTCGAGTACCAACATACTCGACTGAGTCACCCGCAGTCAGTCGAGTGCCACATACTCGACCGAGTGTCACATACTAGATTGAGTCTACGGTAATAACAATGAGTTCTATCATGGTCAAGGTCAAACAATTCAACTAAGGTCAGTCAATGAGTCCCTCGATGGGACGGGTATTACAGTGTCATTTCTTATTCTTGCATGGTATAAGTCGTATTGCACCATATTATGATAGTTGGGGATTGTTGTGAAATTCATGTAGTGTCGGAAATGTATATTAGTATGGTATTGGGCATGGAATTGGGATAATTGAGGCATTGATGTTCATAGCATTATTGGGAAGGCATCTCATGAAAAGTAGTACCTTGTGTAGATACCCGTATCTTTCGATATTGGCATTTATAGAAATCCCGTCAAATACCCGATGATGATAGGACAACATGTACTTCAAGTTGGTCATATCATTATTTAAGTTCGTTTTACGATGTTAAAGGGACTTTGCCGATGAAACATTTAATTAATGAAATTTTTAAACGTTTTATTCGTTTGTTTTAATTTAAATGAAATTTAAATTAATCCGTTTCAAATTCATTTTATTTATTTAATTTGAATTTATTTCTTTTAAACATTTATTTTATTGAAAATAAAATATTTATTTTATTCAATTTAAATTTTTCATTTGAAAAATCGAATTTCGAAAGTTTTGGAAAACGAGTTGAAAACTCGATTGTGTACGCAGTTTAAGGCTCGATTTTTACGCATGTTTTCTTTACGAGTTGGCATGAATTTTGAGTACTCCAACCCAATTACCCATCTAACCCATTGGCCCAACTTTGACCCCCGTTGGCCCGGCCCAATTTCGTCCCAAACCAGCCCCAACCAAAACAATACTCCAAACCCGTGTTTGCAGCCCCTCTAAACCCAACCCATTCGACGACCCAAACACCACCCAATCCTACCCCTCTCTAGCCCAACCAAGCCACCAATGTCTAGCCCACATATCCACCCACAAACCCCATCAAAGCCACCATCCAAACCCGTCCAAACCACACTCAAAACAGCCCACCCAAACCGCATACGAGCAGCCCGTGTTGATGCTCTGTTTTGGCAGCCCCTTTTCGAGTCCAATTCGACTCCAATTCCTCCATTATAAGCTTTCCCACATATATATATTTATCCTACTACCTTCCCCCTTAATAAAACTAAGAAAAACCTATCCCAATCCCATTCAAACCGAGTCCAAATAAACCTCATACAAATACAAACAGTCCAAAAACCGAATCCTTTGAACAAACCCTATTTCTATCCTTATAAGTACCTATATACCTCGATCATTAGCAACCCTTAGCACTCATTAGCAATTATACAAATCATACTCAACATATAAAAGAAAAAACCTGCAAAAAGCCCTAATAAGGAGCCTTGACAGCCGCACGAAAACAAAGCATCCAATTTCTTTTTTCGTGTTTCTGCCTTGAATTCTACCTCGTTTTTCGTGCCTATTTTGTATCAACAAGCATAAAAGATTTACACTTTCACAAAATTCACACTTTATAGTTTCCAGAACATCTTTCAAATCTCGTTTTCGTTAAGAAACGAAGTCGTAGTAAGCATTCAAAGTTGGCTCCTCATATCGGCTATTTCGAACGTGATACCTTTGTTTCAAGTTTGCAAATTTCAATTGTTTTCGTCAAAGACGGCCCCTCAGGATAAAACCTTACATTCAATTACGTTCTAAGATATTGATAAACAATACATGTAAGTTGAGGGTGCAAAAATTTCTTCCTTTCCCTTGTTATCTCGTCTTTTTTATTGTTTTTTATTATTATTATCGTTTTGTTAGTATTTAATTCATGTTCTTATTATTTTGTCAATATTGAATGAAGGAAAACGGGATATTATTTTTATGTAGGCCGATGGATTGCTATTTTACATGTGTGGATTTGTTTTCTTTAGGATAGATCGTCTTATGGTTAATATTGTATTGTTTATAGCATGTTTAATTGTTTTAATCTTTAACTTAATTTGTTCTTGTTTGAATTAGAATAATTTGAGCATGATATGATTAGATCTATGATTAGGGCTGTTTTAATATGTCAAAGTTTGCATCTTTAATTATTTAATCATGTTATTTGATTTGTTTAACATGTTTTATTTAATTATCGTGTTTGTTCAATTATTTAGCATGTTTAGTCTAGTTATGAAATAATTAGATTAAAATACCGTCTTACTTGCTAATATGTCATATGTTTTAGTTTTTGGGTCCTTTTAATATGTTTAATTTGACTCATATGATTTTTTTTACATGCTTGTTTAATTAATTAGAACTATTAATTAGAATTGCATGAAATCGCGTGAATTAGAATTGTTTGCGTCTGTTTATATTATGATATGTATGTCGTGTATATGTCGTGAGCATCACATGTTTATTAGGCTAAAATTGGTCTAATTTTATGTATGCTTAGTCAATTAAGAATTAATTGAAAATTGGTCTAATTTTATGTCGTGTATATGCCGTGAGTATCGCATGTTTGGTCTTATTTGTTTTAATTAAGAATTAATTGAAACCTTTTGACATGTTTAATCAATTTTCATGATTTAATTGATAAGTTTATTTATGACATGTATTAATATGTCATGACATGATTTAGGGGCTGTTTTAGACATTATATTAGTCCCTCTTATTTGTCTTAAGCATGTTTAACTATTTATGAAATAATCAGTTTGTTTATATGCTTAATTGTCTATCGCATGCTTTGAATTATCGCATGTCACTTGAATGAAACCAAACTTGACCTAGAATTGGCCATGTATGGCCCACATAAGTTCACGTGACCTCGGGAATCGTGTCCTAAGGGCACGGTTCTCCATCTTGCTTGTTTGTCTTGTTTGTTTGCGATTTTGTATGCTTGTTTCTTTATTAGCTTTATCATATTTATTGCTATGAACTAACAATTAATGCAACGCCGCTAGAATAAGAATTCTCTAATCCCTCTTTTGAATGTTTATTTTTCACTAGAATAGTTTAAATGAACATTCACATGCTAAAATAACTTGACAAGTTAAACGTGCATTAAATCGACATAGAATCCATGTCACATGTTAGGGTTAAAACAATGATTGCGTATTCGCATGTGATACATAGCCAAATAGTCATTGCTTTGTTTAGTAGAGACCGTTATTGTGACAAACGGGGTTGGGTGTTAATTAATGAAATTAATCAATTTTCCCAACACTAATCTCACAAGGGCCTAAAATCTCTAATTTGGTTTCTAAATTCCATTTAAAAATTTAGTGGCGACTCTTTTCAAAAGGGCTAAAAATGTTTTTATGAAATAAAGGCATTCCCGTGGGCGATTTCCCTCATCCACACCTTGACATTTTATGTTTCATATTAAGGTCGTTTAGATTATCGTATATGTGAGAGGACATGGTGAAGATGTGGATGTTGTTGTTGAGGAGACGTTGGGTCGCATCTTCGAGCTTCCCACTCCAAGAGGGACGTGCATGTTAATGACTTGAGTACAGAGGGGATCGTGTGGTGTCACGATGCCCGGTAGGGGTTCCGTTAGCATCCGGACATAGTACCACGGGTGTGTCCCGAGTACCTGTTTTAAGGAGCGTGGTCCGACTTCTTGGTGGGCAGTGCTATGTAGCATCGTGTCTTGTGCATTTTATGTCGAGTCGCATATCTTTATATTTAAGTCGTGTTTAAGTATTTATATTATTAAAACTGACATGTGTTGTGGTTGTGTGTAATTGTCACCTATTTTTGGGGTGGCCTATGTTTATCCATATGCTATTTTCGATCATATGGGGATTAGTTTGAGTATAGGTTTGGTTTTGGTAGGAAGCGGGATCACGGGCCGAGACACGGAATTGGAGTCTAGTTGCATAATTATTGGTAGTTGACTTAGACCTTAGCCGAGTTGTATAATGTATAGATCAATGTTGTCATTATTTATTCATGTACGTAATACACTAAATATATCATCTATATAAAGTGTTTTCTAATCGAAATTCCGATTTCACTGCCACGAAAAACCAAGATTGTGACATCTCCCGATTACCTTAGCCGGGTAAGAAGGGGGTGTTACAAAGTGGTATCAGAGCGACAATTTTGGAACCTGACATAAGTACAATAAGAGGCCGATTTTGGATGAGTAGGCCCCCTCATATCAAAACAAGTTCCTATTTCCTCGGTTGGTCATTACGTGGGTGTTTATAAACGGGGATGACGCTATCTGGAACGTGGTGTGATTTATATGTGTTGCTATACGGTTGTGAAATTCTTGCATAATGTGGTTGTCCGTATGGTGCATGTTGACATGTGAAAATGAATAAAAGGGTTGAGGTGTTCAACATGTTTAGCTGTTGTGTGAGGGACACTAATCCCGTTGTTTGGTAATTTTATACCATATGAGAGTATAGTAGCCGAGAGTGCTATAGGTGGAAATATGAGTACTGATAGCCACTAGTGTAGAGGTAGTATATCGGAAAGTGTAAGAGCAACGAAGCTTAAACTAACTCGGGACGAGTCATCAATAGTCAGTGGACTCCTGGACCTTCTCTTTTGTTGCAGGGAAAATACATTTCAATCCTAATCGGGAATTCCAAGCCGTAGTAAAGAACTCAAACGAATGCGAGTCAACACTTAGCCGAGTACCAGACACTCGACGAGTGGTCCACGACACTCGACCGAATGGACAAATTTCTGGAATCTGGAAAACTTCTGGAAATTTGGGCACTCGATCGAGTGCCTATTTTTAGGTGAGAATTTTTGGGAAAATCGTGATACCCTTTATTCTTGTCTCTTTCATTCTTTTTCTTTCGTCATATCCACAAACACCAAAATTTCTCTAAAAATCATTCAAAAACTCCATTGTTGCTCATTTTCGAAAGGATTCGAGTTTTCCACTTCATTAGTCTTCCTTAATCCTTATTAATTAAGCAAAGTAAGTGGTTTTATCTTTCCTCTTATTTTTCCCCAATTTGATTTTGTCGAGATCTACTCTATTTTCTCCAAGTTTCATCAATTGCATGTTTTTGTTCAATTCATGATAGTAATCAACTTTCTACACCATTTTTGTCAATATGAAAATTTATGTTTGACATTTTGCCCCAAATTAATGAATTTCGAAAATTAGGGTTCTTGAGGCAAAAGTTTAATTTTGTTTGTAGTACATTATTTAATTGTTCAACAAAGGCTTAACCTTTGTTGTTAATGCTAGATCTTACCTTACATTTGAAATTTTGTCTTAAAATTTTCGAAATTCAGGGTGTTCATTCCCAAATTTTGATTTTTTATGTAAAGAAATTGGTTTAATTATCTTATAAGACTACTACTATCTTTGTTAATAATGTTATATGTTGTCTTAAAATGAGAATTTAGTCTCAAAATGTTGCCCAAATTTCGAAATACATGGTATACATGACCACAGCTTGAATTTTGCACTTAGAACATGGTTTAATTGTTTCACAAGGTTTCAAACTTGGCTAATAATGTCATGTATGATCTTAAATATGCAAATGTCTTACATTTTCCTCAAGATTTTTCAAAATGGGTAGTGCACACACAGGGAATTTTAATCTTTCGTGCTTAATCCTCGCTTTAATTGTCTCTTGTGCATCAAATTCTTGATGGTGAGATATTGTATTGCCTTAAATTAGAAATTTGGCTCAAAATCATGAATTTTCGAAATGTATGGTAATATACCGGAAACTTTGATCTTCATGCTTCACCTTGATTTGATTGTATCAAAGGCTTGATAACAACTAGATTTATCGTATGATGCCTAAGTTGGGTTTAAAATGTGGTGTAGCTTCACAAAATTTTGTTTTTCCGGAAAATTTATATCATGGACAAGTTTTGGTATGATTTAAAATACAAAGGAAACCATGTCCAATATTCTTTCTAAATTATTATTAATAAATTAGAAAGTGTTGGAAATTTTCATTTACTTCCAAGTTGTTTTGATTCTCATCTTTTCTATCCGGTATCTTGTTGTGTGAATCAATTTTTTAGCATGTCAAAGCCAAAAAGGAACCCCCAGAACAACCACGGGAGGCAACCCCGACAATAACCGGATGCACCACCCGTCATTGAGGCCCTGGGATTTTCGGGCATTATATTTGAGAGTGAAGCTCAAAATAACGCCTTCCTTGCCTTAGCCAAGAAGCCCATGAACCCAACTAGGTGCGTGTCCACTTTGACGTTGGTGCAACTAGGGATAGACAAAGATATGAAAACAATTTCGGCATCCTTGGATTGGAGGGCATATACACCCTGAAGAAGAGATGTTACCAGAAATTGACACTTGAATTCTTGAGTTCTTCCTGCTATGACAAGGCGGTTAAGAACGTAGCTTTTAGACTTAAGAATACCAACTTTGACGTGACGTGTGCCGAGTTTGCGGAGGTGTTAGAGGTATCCAAGGGAAAGGAGACTAACTTAGAGGAGCCTACGAAAGGGATGAACGCAACAAAATATATAGGCTTGTATACCGGGAAGGAACACACCTTGGTAGGTGTCATAAAAGCTAACGATGTAGAACACCCAACCTTGAGGATCTTCCTGCGACTCTTGACCCACTTACTTTTCGGTAGAGATGATGTGAGTAAACTTAATTCCACGGAAGTCTTACTCTTGAGCTCTTACTTGAACCCATGTAGGGAGTAACCCTTCTTCTTTAATGAAATAACCATAGTGTGCCTTACCTTGGAAATGATGTCAAAGTCGGAAAAGTGTTCTTTAGATTGTGGGGCCTTTGTCACCCGAATTGCAGAAAAGCTCGTAGGGTTTGAACCGGGACCGAAAGATGAACCTATGGTTAAAGGAGTAAGGTAATTTAATTGGAAATACATGGAGACTTTGAAGTGGGTTAAGGAATTGAGCGGGGGTAAGTTTGCGTGGAGGGTGAAGGGAAATTTGTGGATTGAGCTCCCCGCGGCGGAGGACCTATTGGAAACTAATCACCTTAAGGAGGCGGATAAACCTCGCCCTCCACCACAAACCTATGCCATTCCTCAGGGACTCCTCTTAGAGTTTGATAAAAAAGGTAAATCCCAAGCCCATCTGCACCATATTGTACCCCAACCTTGCAAGAACCGTCCCCTCCGACCGTAAGCATACCATCACCACCTCCACCTCGACAAGAACCGCCTCGACCGAGTACTCGCGGACGTCCTCAATGTCGGCCCACTTACGAGCATAACTTCCATGGATGTGAAAATACCTACCTTATTAAAAATAGCCTCGTGATGAGGAGCATGTTTGAGTTGGCGTCAAAACAAGCTGTGAAACCACCCCATGACCCATTGGACTAGGCAAGGGATGATGTGGGAGTCTTAAATGCTTACGGCGTGAAGCCGATGGAATGGGATACTATTCCCCATGTCTATGGTACTTACTTGGACCTTAGGCGGGACCACAACGTGATATAGGTGGGACATGGGTATATGTTTAAATTGCAAGTTCAAGTCACTCTTGACATTTCAAATTCGTTCATTTGATGTAAAAGCTCAATATCTCATAAATTATGGCTAATGTTGATTTGATTTCACTTGGAAATGAAATTACATGATGTTAGCTTTCCAACAAGTAGTTCTACGCTTTATTTGGTGAAGTAACGAATGAGATATGATCGTTTTAAGTTAAGCTGTCCAGATTTTACGCGGGTGACGCAAATTGGACGAACTAAGAGAATCGAAGGACGAATGAAAGTGTTACTTCCCTAAATCGAGTCTAATTATTAGTTTCCTAATTCAAGTTAGTTTGTTATTATTTGTTTCCTAATAAGTTTAGGAAAACTAGTTTTCTAATTCTAGCTAGAAGAATTATTAGTATTTCCTATTTAATTTAGGAAATTTTTTATTGTCTTTTATTAGGTATATGATGTCATTCTTAGAACCATAAATAAGGGTGTTTGTATTCAGTTTATTAAATCGATTGGAGAGTTTAATTCAAGTTTTTTTACTTATGTGTTTTATAGCTTGCGAGTTATAAGATTGTTATTTTATTCTTGCGAGGGTGAGATAGTTATCATTCTTCCTTGCGAGGTTGAGTGTTAGATGGGTCTTGTTTCGAATTTCTTGCGAGGAAGGAGGGCTAGACTGTAACACCTCCATACACCAAGGTGCCTTACCAGGCCACCCTAAGCATAGAAGTACTACCATCTCGGTTTCTCGAGGCAATGATTATCAAATGGACAATAACAAAACATACATTATTAAATAATTTAACTGTTTACATAGCAAAACCAACTGTCAAGCCAAAGATTACAGTTGTCTCAAAAGCCTAACAACTACACTAGCCAAAACTCGGACATAGCGGAAGACTTCTAATATCTCGTGGTGACTCAACCCAGCTATCCCATGCGTATACATCAAACCTGCTCAACAACTGCTCACCATCCCCGAATGGATCACCACAGTTTTCAAAACATAAAACGGGGTCAGTTACTGAAAACACAAACCAAATCCAGAAGCACAACACAAACCACACCAACTCCACCATCACACCTCATCACTGACTACACACCAAGGTGTGCAGCCCTGCCAATGGGGGACCGCAACCATTCCCATCTAAGCCTCGCTCATCTTATCCGAGCGAAAACCCATGTTCATTAATGTGCACATCCCCT
>VHZZ01014274.1:34616-47328 GCA_009801015.1 Silene noctiflora
ATTCAGACTAAGTTGAAGAAGCAATAGAAGAAGATGAACAGAGGACTGAGTAGTTAGGATACGTACAATCTTCAAAAATTTGATTTGGTAAGAGTTTAGATTTTAGTGAATACTTATAAGTTAAAATTACATTTCTATCCTTTAATATTTGGCGCAAAAATAAAAATGAACAAATTTTTTTTTTTTTTTTATTAAGGTGGCGCCGAGATTCAGCGCCACCGGGTGGCGCCCTATCACTGTCCATTTGTAATACCGTAATTACTTTCAACGCAATACGTTATACCTAATCACTTGCAATGATAGAAAAAAAAACACAATGATGGAGCCGTTAGTTCATTGTCGGCATCGGCATCGGTAGTGGTGGTGAACGATGGTAGTGGGTAGCTTTTGGGTAAGGATTAGCAGTGGTGCAGGCGGTGCTGGGCAAGGGTAAGATGCAGAGCAGACGGGATCATGAGATGAGAGATGATGAATTAGGTGGAGAAGAGATGAAGGTTAAATCCAACAGATAATATGGTAAAAGGTGTAGAGCAATAAGTAAACATGTGTTGCGTAAATAAACATCGTTAAATTATCGTATGAGCATACATTAACTTTAATTACTGATCTACATATAAAATGGTTAAACTGAGTTGTTGATTAAAAGATATCAAAATATAAAACAGAATCTTTAAGATAAAAAAAAATTAAATTAGAATATAAGCAATAAATAAATCAGGAAAACCAATTAAAAGTTAAGAAATCTAATCAATCAGTACTATATATGTGTGTACACACACATATAGTATTACTACTGGGTACATGTCTATCCAGTAGTAATACCAAATGTATCTGATAGTAATAGCAAGCGTACCTAGGATCGTTATTTGTGTATCCACCCTAACCCTAACTACTGCTGCCCCCACCACTGCCACAATCACCTCCACCAACCTAGACCACTACCATACAACCACATGACACAAGCACTACCTCCATTAGCACGACACCACCAGATCACCACCACTTACCCCACATCAGCGCCAATCCCCACAACCACCATCGACCACCATGGCACTAATCAGCAGCACCACCACCACCTCCAGCAATAATAATTCAACTTACCAGCACCCCAAGCTTTCGCCGGTAAGAACCGGCCGGAATCACGACGGCGATCCAACGACCATCGTCGACAAGTCAACCATCATCAAAATTTCACAAGGATTCAAAGTATATGATTAGTTTTTCGAAATTACTTGTATTTCAAAATAGATCTATCATCTAGAAAAAGAAAAACAAGATGAAATAAAAAAAAAACACAAAATCATGTTAGAGAATATCGAAATGGGGATAAGGACGAGGTTCTGCCGGAGATATGAGGAGAGGGACCTCCGGCGATGGTATCGAAATGGGGATGTGGTCTAGTGAATATGATTATATGAATAAGGCCGAAGAAGGCGTGTGATTAGATCTGGTAATGCGCCGGCGACGATAAACTTGGGGTGATGTGCCGGCGAAGTTTAGGATGGAGCTCCGGCGACATTTTGGTTGATGACGAGCGGACGACGGGTATCGGTGCTTGATAAGGGGAGGAAAGTCAGGGGTTTAGGATTGGGGATTATATTGGAGAGTGTACAGGGGTATGAGTAAGTATGAGGTTTAATATTAGCCTTAGATCTATTTGATCCAAGGGCAGGGGATGAGTTTGTAAGTTCGCACCGAAACACTAGTTTGTACACGATCCTGATTGTATATATATTCTTGAAATTAAGGGACTTCTATGTAATTAATTATACTATATAGTTTTAATCAATAACAATGTGTGGTAGACCTAAATAAGGGACTTCAATTTAAATATTATATAGTTTTGGTTGAAATATAAATTTAGAGAAGGCAAAAATATAGTGATTTTCCTTAAAATAAACATAACCCACTTACAATATTAATTAGTATAAAAATGTTAATTATTTAACATAGACAGATATAAAATAAGCATGTTATATTTTGGAAACTATTAAAAGGTAAATAAATCAAGCTAGATTTTCAAAAAAATATAATATTCCATAATTGTTTTGATTTGATTTAATGCATACATGTAATATATTTATATAAATATATAAGCCTCTTAAAATTTCATGCCTAAGTAGTAAAAATAATTTTGTTAGTAGTGAAAAGAATTGTAGTAACATGCATTGAATATATAGTAATATGATAGTAATCACTCATTTGAATAGTGAGCGGGAGTAGTGAAAGTAATAGAAGTAATAACGTGAGTAGTTAAATTATCAATATCAATGCGGCAGTAGTGAAAGTAACAATAATTACTTAGCAATAATTACGGCGGGAGTAGTGAAAGTAATAGTAGTAATAAAAAATGTAATAAAAGTAAGAATTATAACAACAAAAGAAAGTATATATGAATAATGAGCTAACCAATCGATTTAAGTAAAATATTAATAACGGGAGTAGTGAATTTGTCTAATAATTTATTTATCGTAATTTTAAGATATGACATAGAAAAATATATTATTGATAAATTTATGAGTTATGTAACTTTAATGTAGTTTTATTTAATTGAACATGAATTTTAATGCTAAATAAAGGTAGCCCGGACGGAGTCGGGCACCAATACTAGTACTATATATAATCCGGAAACTAAAGGATTTCAATGTAATTGAATAAATCTATACAAAATACTATATAGTTTTAATCGATAGCGTTGTGTGATAGACCTGACCAAGGGATTTTAATGTAAATGTTATATAGTTTTGGTTGAAGTATAAATTTAGAGAATACCAAAATATGGTGATTTTCCTTAAAATAAATATGTCCCACTTATGGTATTAATAAATCAAGCTAGATTTCCAAAAAAATATAATATTTTATAATTATTTCGATTTGATTTAATCCTTATATGTTATATATTTATATAAATATATTAGTCTCTTAAAATTGCATGTCTAAATAGTAAAATTAATTCTGTTAGCAGTGAAAAGAATTGTATTAACATTGCATATAATAATATGATAGTAATCACTCATTTGAATAGTCAAAGTAACAATATTAGTAGTAATCAAGAGTAGTGAAAGTAATAGAAGTAACAACGGGAGTTGTGAAATTATCAATATTAATGTGGTAGTAGTGAAAGAAACAATAATTACGGCGGAAGTAGTGAAAGTAACGGTAGTAATAACGAATGTAATAAAAGTAACAATACTAACAACAAAAGAAAGTATATATGAATAATTAGCTAACCAATCGATTTAACTAAAAAAATATTTATAGTAAGAGTATTGAATTTGTCTCATAATTTATTTCATCGTAAATTTAAGATATGTCATAGAAAAATATATTAATGATAAATTTATGAGTAATGCAACTTTAAATTATTTTTATTTAATTAAAAATAATTTTTATTTAATGCTAAATAGAGGTAGCTTGAGCGGGGTCGAGCACCAACGGTCCACTACTAGTATTATAGATGTAAACAGGAAACAAATGACTTCAATTAGTGACATAAATATATACAAATTCATCATACTATATTTTATTAGATGTATAAAAAATCATAATATACTACTTCATATATAGTATAATTGTATGGTATATTGTTTTAGAAAAATAATAAATTGAGAAAATAATAATTAAAATATAATATTGTAGTTATAATTTGGAAAGTTGGAATAAGATGGTAAAAAATATTACATTACTTTCCTTAACTAGAAATGTATCATTGTGATGTATTGATTAATTATTTTTTAACAATAGTAGTTGCTAAAATAGTGAAAATAACAACAGTAGCTACGAGAATAGAAAAAGAAACCATGGTATCAACGGGAGCCTAGAGTAGTGAAAGTAACAATACGATAACGAGACTATTAAAAATAATATTAGTATAATACGAGTAGTAAATACATCTCTATTTGATTCATAATTTAAATATATGAGAGTTTACAAAAAAAAAAAAAAAGTCGTAACAATAGCAACGTGAGTAATTAAAGTAATTGTATTAACATCGGGAGTAGTGAAACTAGAAGTAACGGTGATAACAGAGAAAATAGTGAAAGTAACATCAATAACATCTTGAGTAGTGAAAGTTATAGTAATAGATAAATCAGATAATTCATGTGGTACCCATGAACTTTGCCAATTTGCACATGATACCCAATATTTTAAGTTTATGTATATGATACCTTTTATGTTTGATTTTCATGCATAACATACTTTTTTTGTCGCTATAAAAAAATCGGAAAATTCATGTGGTACCCTCGAACATTGCCATTTTTTGCGTGGTACCCAACTTTTTAAGTTTCTGCACATAATATCCTTGAAATATGATTTACAAGCATAACGTGCCCTTTTTATCGTTTTTAAAAGTTTCGAATGAGCGTAAATTATAGACCATAAATCGGAATTGATTATTTTTTTTTCAAATTGATTAAATTTTCGAGATCTATAAATTGATAAAACGAAAATGGTCATTCGGAAATTTAAGATCGAATATATGGTTGATTTGATATTTTCGTTAAAAAACCCTATAAAATGTCTGTTGGCAAATTTTGTTTTCTCAAATCGTAGATTATGACTAGATAATCATCTTAGGAAAAAATTTGGCCGATTCTGAATTCCGATCTAGGAGTTATGCGCAATTAAATTTTTTTACAGCGATAAAAAAAGTATGTTGTACATGAAAATTAAACATGAAGGGTATAATGTACACAAACTTAAAAAGTTGGGTACCATGTGAAAAATAGAAACGTTCAAGGGTACCACGTGAATTTTCCGTAAAAAAATTCAATTGAGCATAACTCCTAGACCGGATTTCAGAATCGGCCAAATTTTGTCCTAAAATGATTATCTCGTCATATTCTATGATTTGAGGGGGGGGGGGGTTATTTTTTTTACGAATATCTCAAAACAACCATAACTTTGATCTTAAATTTCCGAATGATAGATATTGTGTTATCAAATTATAGATATTGAAAAGATAATCAATTTGAAAAAAAATTGTTTTGTTCTAATTTTCAGTCTATAATTTATGCTCAATTGAAGATTTTAAGAACGATAAAAAAAGCACATCGTGCTTGAAAATCAAACTTCAAGGGCATCATGTACACAAACGTAAAAAGTTAAGTACCACATACAAAATGACAAAGTTTAGGGGCACCACGTGAATTTTCCGTTTATATAAAGTAATTTTAATGAAAAACAAAAGCTACGAAATGAGATCACCTTTTTTAAGCTATAAAGAAGAATGAAGGCGACGACGACATGAAGAACTTGGATAGAGTTGATGAATAAATCTAAAGTGGTGATTCTAATGAAAAAACACTATACAAATTGTAAATTTGATAAATTCAACAATTATTCGAAAACGGTTTCGTAAACACCGTTGTTAATTGTATATATTTGAAAACGGTTTCATTAAAAACCGTTGTTAATTTTATAAACTTAACAACGGCTCTGTAAACCCGTTAACAATCAAACCCCAAAACCATAAACCCAAAACCCAAAACAATAAACCCTAAACCCTAAACCCTAAACAGAATAAATCTTTATTGTTGTTTCATAATCCGTGTGTTAATTATTGAATTGATTATTTCGTCGTATATTAAACTACTTCTTCATCATCTTTATTATTGTTTCATTTTCGTGTATTAATTAATTAAGGACTTAATCTATTGTTAATTAATTAAGTAGTGTTTGCACAAGTAAATAAAAAACAAAAACAAGAAAGGTAAACTGCATTTTCATTATAATTAAAAAAAGTCAAACACATACACAAATAATTAAACATAAATAAAAAAAGAAACAAATAAACGATACAAAACGAAATAAAAAAGAACACAGTACAATATTAAATAATAATAATAATAATAATAATAATAATAATAAACAAACAACAAACAGCTCACAGAAAAATTAACAAAAATCCCTAACAAGGATTTCATTGGGGGTGGGTAATCAGGAGAAAGTTGATCATCAATCAACTTTACTACATCAGCATCACGACACTAATCAAAATGAGGCACTTCTCCGTCCTCCCAGGATTTCGGTACGGTAGTAAGATTGTGCGGGTACTCCCTTCTAAGCAGATTACTGTCCTCAGCAACAACAATCCATAAGTGGGGCCCAAGGAAAACATAGCGATCGGGATCGTCGTTATAGTACTCATGTTTCCACGATTATCAATCACTTGACGCATACCTTGCAGCAAGTTTTCGGACTTGGCGAAAATCGTCAATCCCACACCCCTGAAACTCGATCAGGGCATACCCATGAAAACCACCATCTTCTGCCCACGTTGGGTGACCTTTTTTGATGTTAGTATAGCCATTATTACGGAGTGTATCCCTAAAAAAGGTAAGGCTCCTTGTATATGGCTTGCCCTCCGCATTGTATTTGACCGGGAGACTATGTATTATGTAGGTTATCGGATTTATATACTGTGTAACCGAAAATTCAATAGCCGAAGACATAATCAATTTTTAAGTAATATAGCTAGGAGTATATATGTGATATGCAATATATATGATTTGAATTAGTGATTTGAAGTATTTCATATATATGTTATATATTAGGCTATTTATAGTATAAGCTACAATGAATTAGAGTAATATCATCCACACGTTAACATTCAAACAACCAATTAATGCGACATTGAATAAAGTACTGCATGGCGTGCAGTGTTACTATTCATGCATGTGCATGCATGCATTGGTCATGCATCTAATAATCCATACGTTGATCCAAACCAAAAAATAATGAATGGTCCATAAATAGGCATGCATTGGTCAAAATCATAAATAGTGGAAATTAATTACAACGGTTGACGAACAACTGTTGTTATATGTCTTAATATGACAACGGTTTCCGCATAACCGTTGTTACATTGTGTAATTAGTTAACGGTTTCTACACAAGCGTTGTTAAATTATATATTGATAACGGATAACACCCATTGTCATTTCATTTAAATAAAAGAATAATCAAGAGAGGAAAAGAAAAGTTATTATTAAGCTCCAAATTTTATGTTAGACGAAGAGAACTATTGATCAGACATAAAAAAATTGAACGGAGTTAATAATATCAAACAAGAAAAATTCAACAATTTAAAAAACATATCATTAATTTCATTAGAAATAACCAAAAATTGTATTGCATTCATCAGACATAAAAAAAATTAAAATAATCTGGAACAATCTCGGTTATGATTAAAAAGATTTTATCGTTAACTTCCAGGTCATTAGTCTCGTATTTTTCAACAATTCATCAGACACTGCCTCCAACTATCCGGAACAATATTGATTATATCGTTAACTTCCAGGTCATTAGTCTCGTATTTTGCAATAACAGATTGAATGTATGCAAGTACACGTCTTGCATATGGAGATAAGGTAGGACGATTAAAACTCAACATATCTCTTGCGGCAGTCAACCTGCGAGTATCAGGCTGGCGAGGGTATGAAGACGATGACGATGACGATGACGATGACGCTTGGTTGACAAGCCGGACTGCTTCAAGCCTCTTTATCCAATAATTATGTTGTTGTTAAATGGATGCTTTCATCAATGGGTGTTGATCAGCGGTAAGCCTGGCTAGAACCTCCTCCTCATCTGCAATCAATTTTGTAAGAACCTCTTCCTTGTTGATTAATGTTGGGCTAAATGCAGCCATGGGTGTTTCTTCAATTTTTTGAATGATGCTTTGTTTAACCAATGGAATGTGTTAATTTTTTGAGTGAGTCTATTTAAAAGAGTGGATAATAACAGTAAAAAGGAAATAATATAGTAACCTCTATTTAATTAATTATTATAATTAATTAAATGAATAAAAAAGAATTATTTATAGTAAATATTTGATACGAATTCTATTCGAAGGAATAAGATTCGTAAGGAAGCAACGGAAACTAACAAATTAAACATTCTGCCGCAATGTTCGTTTTCGTATTCTGGAACTGTAACAGTAGATTTTGAGAGGTAAAATGAAAGAACAAGTAAGATCCGAATATACTAGGTACGACCCGATCTGATTTGCAAGGATATTTGACAAACTAGACCTATAATTTGCCWATGGGGTTGATTGTACTCAAGACCTATTGAGAAACAATCTAGCTAGGTTCGAACGCATCAAACTACTAACTATAACTTGGTAAGCTAACAACACACTCAAATTAGGAAAAACACAAGTGTTTTGATTTCTGAAATTTCAATGTATGATGTGTGAAAATGCAAGGTACAACGAGGCTTAAATAGCCAAGTCCACACGCTACAAANGCCATCCCAGAAGGTCTCAGGCAGCTGCCAACCAGGGAATGGACTCTGGGACCCGGCCAAATATGACATTGTTCGACTCACTTGCGAGTATGAACGTGGGGGCTGGTGTTCCATCTGGAAGAGGACAAGCGCCAGCTGTCGGGAGTCTTGGCTCTCTTTTTGGAGGTTTTGGGTCCCATCCAAGATCTCCTGGTCCTAGGGCTCCTCAGTCAGCCCGACCAATTGAGAGACCTCGCTTGTCTCCTCAGGATACCCTGGGATCAGGAGGTCCACGCCCTGTTCCCACGCTATTCGGGTACATTACCAATACGTTGCAGCAAACCCAAGCTGGGCCTAGCAATGTGGGTACTAGATACCGCGCTCCCCGTTCCTCGGACTCCCAGCCCACTCGCCAACCAGGGAGACTTGCAGTTCCTCCACCACATATACTGGAGCTGATGGCAGCTGAAATAAACAGTAGCCACCAAACATCCGAGGTTCGTGATCCCGAGTATACACTTTTCTAGATTTGCATTTTCCTTTAAATATCATCCATGGTTATCTATATATTAAATGTTATGTTTTTTGGCTCTGCATTGTTTTGTTACATGATAATTTCAAAATAGCTTCTCAGACTCTTGCTGCTCTTGTTGATCTCTTGTAATGCATTTCCTGATTTACTTAAATGGGAATCTCTTTTACGAAATACCAGTTTGGTAATTAGTTGATCCATAATTGTTGATTTTATCGTCTTGGCAGCTTAGTTTGGCTGTTTATGCATATAATTCAACATAATCAAGTAAATTAGCATTACACTTAGAGTTTACTCTTTGAGTTTCTGAATCACAATTATGTGTGATATGATTGAACAAAGTGAAACCAACAAATTTAGTAATAAACTATAGTGTGTAAGCTCCTTTAAGGCGCTAAGAAAGTTTTGCTTTTTTCTCGTAGGCGAGGGGCGGGGTTTTAAATTCCTTGCAATATATAAGGTGTTGCACTTAAGAAAAAAGATGTGAGGGCAAGATCCCCTCACACAAATAGTCTATGTGAAGTAAATGCCATTAATGATAATATGATTAGAAGGTGAAACCTCCAAAAACCAAGAGAACTAATGAATAAGAATAAAAGTGACAATGGACATGTGGAGTTCGAGGAATCATTTCATGCTCGGACTGTCGGACATAAGTTGGATCTACAACAGTCTAAGCGTTCGACTTGGTCAAGTGTTGTTCACTGACCTTAATAATAGAACTCAAGTATGTGCAAAGGTTGTCTAGGAGATTCACTTTTATCAACCTCAAAGGTTGTCTAGTCAAATGATTGGCTTGTCAAAGTGACTCCTAATACAATAAATCTAAGATTGGGCATGATCTTGTTCAAAAAATGAACAATAATTTTGTTTATCCTTTGAGGATAAACAAAATATTCCATTACGAGATAGAGGATATATCCAATGGTAACCATTAGGAATATACGTTACATGTCGTACAAAAATCTTCCTTAATAACGTTTTTGTAAAAATTCTCATCCTTAGAGAATTAAAGACAATAATGCTCTCTCTCTTTCCTTCAAGTAATATTTTATTCAAGAGAAGATGAAGACAATTTGTCTCAACATGCTCTATACAAATGTAGGTAGAGCTTAAATGATTTTCTCCAATCAACTTTTTGGATTGGTAGATTATGCAAGTACATTTATGTAAGATGACACAACGTAAGACGACATGTAAGACGACACAACGTAAGACGCCAAGATAATACAATGGTTCATCATGCATATTGGATATACAGTAATCAAATGAAATTCTTCGTACGCAAGTGTATTGCATGACGTGGTTATTTGGCCTCTTCTCGAAGCTTGATAAAATAAATTTTCTACGTATCGCTATTCAGAATCGGAGAATTAGAAAACCATATGTCATTTGGCCTCTTTGTGATTGCTAGATATTGGGAATTGCTAAAACCTTTTTATTCAATGATTAAAGACTTTAGAAAATCGAGCTCAAATCTTTGTTGAATTCAACATATCCATTGAAACAAGCTTATCTTTCCAACTACAAAGGTCGAGACTTGTAATGATTATATTTAATACATTGGTTATGAAAGCATGATGGTTTTCAAATAACAATTAAAGAGTGGAAGAACTTCGAATCCATGAGTTTAGTAGAGTGTACAACAAGAAAAACTTACCCAAGCAAATGATAGGCCAAAGGGGTTGAATGTACGAAGCCTTATGTGTGTACGAAGTATTATTTAACGCAAAGGGGTTATTTTCAATGACATGTAATGGAAGTTGTGTTGTAAAATGTATAATGATTTCTTCTTTATAGTAATGAAGCGCAACCAATTTAGTTAGTCATTTTAGTTTATTCTACCATAATCTAAAGAAGGTCTTACCTTCAAGGAAAATCTTCTCCATTATTTTTTCAGCGTTATCTGAGGATTCCTGTGGAAAGAAATACAAGTTTGCATATGTCTTCATTTCTTGTATGAAGTTTGTAAAAGAAGATGGGGAGAACTCTACACGACATGCTCTAAGTGAAATATAGTTAAGAGCCAAAATCTCTATATGTAAGGTGGTAAGATGACGTCTTGAGCAGCGGCTCGACCTCGTAAAGATCAGGCAGAGTACTTCCTTACATAAAAATACCATAATAGCAAAATGTATACATTTGGTTTCTATTTAGAGCTAACAAAGTAATAGCAAAATGTTTGCGATACCATGTCTTGGTAATTGGTAGGCAAGTAATAGTTGAGATTTGAAACCACTAAGTACGGAATAAGAACGATCCATTCAATACTTCTTTAATTCGAAGGAGCGTGTGTATGGAAACAAGCTATAAGTTCTAACTATGTTGTTTCTTTATCTCGTTAACGAAAACGCAACAGTGTTGTGGCGGTTGTGGCGGTTAGCCAAAATTGCTAGTTGTGATGGTTGGTGAAAAGTTTACATAGATACCTATGATATGGATCATACATGAAAGGACTCATATTCAAGATATATGCACTCAACACAATTTCTTTACTTAGTTTTATAAGTGCAAGGAACATTGAGGCGACTTTGACTTACACTCATAGACACGAGGAGGAGATTCGTGCAAAAAAAGAATAGTATTCACAAAAGATAACTTTCGACAACAAAACTTCTTTTGCATGTTAAAGTGGGCTATCATGTAGAAGTGTACAATATGGCGATGATTTGGCGAAGAGAAGGGCGTTATGGAGATTGCATGGAAGTCCACCTCACTATGTGTGCCTAATGAACAAGGCGTTTTACCTAATGTCTAACTGAGCCTTGCGCTTAAGCGCCTCTATGGTGCGCTTTTTTAAACTATGTTTGGTAAGAAAGAAGAAACTAGGTCTATTTCTTAAAATAGAACAATTGTTTGTCATCGTTGTGTATGAGAGAGAGATGAGATATCGAAATGGATGGGAGGAAAGAAAAGATAAGAGTTAGAAAGTACCACCTCCCTCGAAAAGGCAAACTAGACAAAAGATCTCTTCATTAGCATTGAATTATGCATATACTTTTGTTGTCTAAGCGAGTATGTCCGTATATATCTTCCTCAACTTTGACAACTTATCTACCAAAAATGGACTTTTTCCTTGAATAAGATCTCAATCTCTTCATTGTCAAATGTCTGTGAAGCTCCTTCACACTCACAATTCGACAAATCTTTTATTTCCTTCACATTCATGATTTGGTGTGTTAGAGTATTGCGAATAAGATTCACTAAGATGTTGATGTACACAATCTAAGTTTCCAATTTCATAGTTACTAGAGTCAAAGTCTTAGATTTTTGTTGTCTTCAATAGAAGAAAACATTTAGTGAGCCCATAGATGGTATACAACGACAACAACATGGAGCCTTAATTCCAAAATGGTTTAGGGAGCCCATAGATGGTATATATATGCAAAATTATTAGTGTAAGGGAGGTTTCACAATGTGCCCTAACCTTTGCACTAATGGACTAATGGCTAGTCTGTGTCATGTTATCATGCTATCAGTCTTAGGGTGTGTTTTAGGGCGTGTTTGAATGGAGGGAAAGGAAAGGGAGAGGGTGTGTTTGAATGGAGGGAAAGGAAATGGAGGGAGGGTTGGGGGTTTATAATCCCTTTTTTGGGTAACAATTAAGGGTGGAGGGAATTGGATGGGGGAGGGATTTGGAGGGATCCATTTTCCTTTCTCCAAACTCAAATCAAAATCTCTCCAAAATAGGAAAGATTTGGAGAGAAATTGTATCCAAATAAACACCCGCAACCGAGTTCCCCTCACCTTCCCCCTTCCTCCCCCCCCCCTTCCACTTTTACTATCCAAACACACCATTAGTGTAAAAATTTAGCCTACACTTACAAAAACGCTCAACTAGCAAGGTGTTAACAGCTCCATCCAAACACACCCTTAGTTTTTAAGAGCATAAAATCTGAGCCTACACTCGGGAAGAGGCACTAGCCAAAAACGTTCAGGGTGTGTTTGG
>VHZZ01014276.1:4559-19403 GCA_009801015.1 Silene noctiflora
CGATCGTATTATTCATTTATCATTATTTATCGAGGTTACTATTAATACCCAAGTCCGTAAAGCGTGTTATTACAAATCCGTCTTCTCGAAATATGACAATTATATGCTATGTGAATAATTACCCTTTTCAATAATATATTATAAATTAAATAATTATTATAAATACGACTTATGCCATTGTAATCACGAGTTACGAGATATAACTACGAACAAACGAGTTAAATGAATTAAACGAATCATAGGTTAAACGATTTAACGAGCCAACGAATCTAATTAATTAAACGCAACCAACGAACTTAGCTAATAAATGAATTAAACGAACCTACCAAACACACACACCTCACACACCCTTGGACCACTCATCCACCACCGACCCTACCACGGCTGCCACCCTTGCACCACGGTGGCCCTACCAGACCCCACCAGGAACCCGACTCAACCACCAAACCCAGCCACCAGCATGACCCAGGCTCCTCTCGCACACACATCACCCCCTTGATCCGCGACACCTCCAACTACCACCTAGACAGCCCTCCTGCCACCACTGGTCACCCCATCACCACCACCGGCACATGAGGGTTACAGTGGTAGCCTCGCCACTGACTTGACGCCACACCACCACCAATCCTAACCTTAGCAAACCCCAGACTCTGACACGACACAACCCAGAACACACCCAGAACCCTCTCTGACCGACACTTAGACAGACTCGCAACTCCCTAACCACCCAACACTAGCACTACTGGGCACCACCCCAGTCATCACCGTGCCATGGACTCTCCAGGGGTGGTCCTCCTTGGCTGTAATCACGACCTAGGAGCCAACCACCACCATGCTAAACTTGCCCAGACCACGACTTAACACTCTGTTTTTTTCCTTCTCTATCTCTGCTCTCTGTCCCTCCAGTCACCACCACCCAACGCAACCACCGACCACCTCCTGACCACCCTTGTGGTCGACTCGAACCCAGGCACCAACCCAAACCAACCCAGGTCAAGGCAAAACGGGTTTGGGTCAGAAACAGCCTGTTTAATTGATTCATGAGTCTCCCATGTTTTCCTGTAACCAACCCCCATCCAGGTTGTCAAACCTAGCCCTAGCCACCACCAAGGTCACGACAAAGGGGTCATACTATGTCTGGTTCATAATCCACAGCGTCCCCTCTAACCCAGACCCGTTACACGACCCAAGGGTGACCGTAGCACTGTCGACAATACTCGTAATTAAACGTAGAGGGAAGAAACGAAAGTGTCTGGCAGGAACTTACCAAGGTTGAAGACGATTTGAGGGCTCCTTGTTTCCTGGGTTTGACTGCTAAGGTAGGGGATGAAGTGTGTGAGCTGTGTATGTGAGGGTGGTAGGTGAAGAATGGATGTTTGATGGTTGGTGAGTCTTCAAGAAATGGACGGTATACATGATATAAAGGGGATGGTTGGTGAGGTTCAAAGTACTTCTATTTACGAGATTGAAGGTGTTGATAGCAAGGTTTGATCGTTAATTGCGAGGTTCATGGAACTAATTGCATCGTAACCCATAATTATTATCGATTATCGTACCTCTAATTATCGTTCCTAATTAATTACTTACGATAATTAGTTAATTGTCGTACAAATAATATAAATACTAATATATATATATATATATATATATATATATATATATATATATGTGTGTGTGTGTGTGTGTATATATATTCGAATATACGTATTATTTAGGTACTAAAGACGGGTTATTACAGGATCTTCCTTGTATTTTTAGCTCAAGAACAACACAAGGAACCCATTTCCCGCGGTTCTTTTAAAAGGAGGTAAAGAGCTGACAAAAATGTTAATACTCTTTTGATGGCTAGTCCTATTTATGATATTGTAGAGGGTTCATTAATTATGCAAAAGGACATAAACACATCTAATTGTCTTGACATCCAACAAGATTTGAGTATTTGACATATGATCTAATTTGGGTGTGTTCTTTTTGCTCATGGTAATTTAACTTATTTTGGGTGTAACTTGTCAAACTTTACCAACAAAGAGCTAAGCAAGAGATTAACTAATTAATAGTACTCTCTCCATTTTTCTTTTATTGTCCTACTTTAACTAAAATTTAAACTCCGTATTTAAGAAAAAAATGGTAAAATATCACAAATACCCTTTGGCCAATAAATTTAATTACAATATATAAGTAAAATGGAAAATGAGAGATTATATAAGTAGGGATATATATAATGGGTAGTTCAGTATTTCTACATACTATATTTAGATGTAGGATAATTAATTTGGAATATGAGAATGACAATAAAAGTGGAATGAAAAGAGTACTATATTCGATACTCTGATTCAGTTCAATTTAAGACTGCAATTCAATATATCAAATTCAATAAACTCCGTAATTCCGTAACTTTAAAAATCACTTTGTTAACCGAAATGACTAGATTTATTCATATTTATTAACTCTAATGAAGATTTTTAATCGACATAAGAAAGAGAACCAAATTTTATTAGGTGATCTGAGAAAAGATAGATCTATTTGTTACATTTATTAGTTATTGGCTAAACAGTTTTCCGGTGCAAAGTGCAACTCAGAATTCATGGTATCATATATTATACGATGATTCACTTGTTGGAATGCTCCGAAGATAGTGCTTGTATGAGACGGGCGTATCATTAGGCAATACACTTGAGGGTTAGGGTGCGCAAAACCCATCATATATGCTTCTTGTTCAATTATAAAGTCGGCATTGTTTGCAAAATGAAATGTTATTCTAGGGAATACTGTCCTTACTCCCGGTCTTGGTTGCTTGTAGCATAACGATGGCTCACGAGAAGTTCTTGTTATTCCCGGATATTTTGTGGCGATATTTTGCATCAATACTCTTTCAAACTCTCTATAAGCAGCATTAATTAGGTAGCTACCCGTAGTTCCTGAGTCAATAAAGCATCCTCCCGAACCATCTTGCCTGAATTGAAATACCGACGGGTTGATATTTAATCTTTGGGAACCGATACTAATAGCTTGAAGGTGCAAGTTATAGTATGGATTGGGCGCTCGGATAAAAGGAGTACTGTGTCGATGTAATAAACTAAGACGCGGTATATCATCACCAAATCGAAGGAACATAGGTGGTCGTTGACCTTGGTAGTCGATTGGCGTAAGACAGTACGAAAACCGACCTCTGAAACGTTCCCCTGCTTGGCTTATAAAGCTTGATGGATGACGGCTCATGCCAAATATCCCACTTGCTATGTTGTCATGCGTATCTGTTGCAATCAATCCAGTGCATTAACATTAGGAAAAGTTTCAATAAAAAACACTACATTTATAAAAGTGGAATCAAAAGTTAGATGATGCCATACCAAAATTAGAGTTTTGAGAGCGTATCACACAAGCGAAATGCAAGTCCTTCTTCTTCAGAAGTGAGCCGACAGTGTTTGATGTAAATGTGAAAGTTTCAGTGGCCGCAATACCTTGTACGCGGGTACCATCTACATATGATTGGTCAATCGTGCAATGATCTTGTTCACATCTTGTTCCCCGAGGGCATTGATTGCAAGGCAACGCATGGTAAGTACTTGATAGGCTTCTCGGAAAATACGGATCTCTTTGATGAAAGCAAGGGTTACAACCTTGACATTGTGTCCATATTATACCCCCTCCGGTATCTAACAATAGGAAGTATGTTTTATACGAAGGTGACCCACTGAATGTGCCTATCCCCATTTCTACTAGAAAAAGACTATTGTGGTGTAGGGGTGTTCGAATGATCGAATTAATTTCTCGGGGATGAGAAGAATTGTCGTTGAAAAAGCGTTCAAGTGATTCTACACGAGCTTTAGAAATTAAACTAAGTCTCTCTGCTTTTTCTTCAACTGTAACATTGGATTGATATGAAAATGAATTCAGAATGTTGGGGTGATACATCCTAAAACTTGATGCAGCATGTTCGAGATCGTTTGCATGGTTTTTTTGAGATAGGTAGATCAATATGACAGCTACAGTAAGCAATGCTAATTTAGCCATTTCTATAGTTGACAATGATGGTACTATGTAGATCAGTACTACTATCATGTAATTTTATAGGGTTCATTAACCAAACAAAAGGACAATAAAAGGACTAAAATACATTAAATTGTCTCCATATCAATCTAGATTTGAAAAATTATCCTATGGGTGGCTTCTTTTTGTCTATGCTAATGAACTTACACTTTTCTTATGACATGGGTTAAGCATGGATCAGATATCCGATCCAAAGTGCTAGTTTGGATCGGGTATTCATATTAGAAATTCTGGAAGTTAGATATATATATATATATCCAAGCCAAATGTTTCGGATATCCAAAATAATCAGATTCGACGCGGATATCCATATTTTGGAATTTACTTTAAATAAAATTTGAAACTTAATCGTCTCACGTGATGATTTTCTTTAGTATTCCTACTCCAATGTTATCGACATAAAATTTAAGTACCACTTACATATTTTTCTAATATTTTAAACTATAATTAAGTTATTGTATCAGATAAAATTGTATTTTCTCGAAATTACACTAGAAAACTACAGTTTCGGATAGGATCAGATATCCAAATGTTTTAATTCTAATATCCATATAAAAACCAAAAGCAAAGATTTCGGATAAGATATCTGATCCAAACTTAAATTTAGGATCGGATACCCAAATATTCGCATCGGATTTGGAATCAGATATCGGGTATGTTTGCATAATCGGATTTTTTTTGCTCAGCGCTAACTAGATACTTAGAGTTACAAGGAGCTAGATAGGGGAGGGAAAATAAACAAAATTTTCGCGACCAACAATATTAACCAAAGAAATGTTGGTTACTAAATAAATTGGAATTTAGCAATCTTTTATTTATCAATTATTCCCTCCATCTAGACATTAGTTTACTTATTACATTTTAGATATCTTAATCATTTTGAAACGTATTTGAAATACAAATACACATGACATTAGTTCGTAAAAGTTGATTTATATTGTAGTTATCCTTTTTATTCTGTTAATCAGAGTACATTGTAAAACCCCGCGGTTATGCAATAAAATAAACGTAAACAATGCAGCGGAAAATGCGAGATTTTAAAAACTTTAATGATAAAACCGCGAAGTCACTAAATCGTAAAAAAAACCTTAAGCTTAAGAAATATTTTATACAAATTACAACTTAAACAAATGTAAGAGATCCCGGTCCCATAACAAAAAAAAAAAGTTATATATCAACTATTAAACTAAACTACAACGAATAAGGTCAATCATTGTAAGTACAACGCTCGCTAGCTCACACGTCTTCTTCCCCAAAAAGCAACACAAATACCTGTCATTCATGTAAACATGAATGCCACAGTCAATTGGGAGTAACTCAAGGTTCTCCCAGCCATGTTTTATCAAAACAAACGTAATTAAGAACATTATTAAGAAAAGCCTAATGAATACAAGATATAATTAACATGACAAGAGAAAACAAGGATAAACATAGATCATAAGTATTAGCATGATTGACTTGATAGGTAAAATAAGAATGAGCTATAAGCAAACATGTTAGAATGGGTAACTTAACATGAGATAGCTAGAATGAACGATAAACATACATGTCAACACGAGTAGCTTAATATAAGAGAGCAAGAATTAACAATGAACGTACATGTCAACATGAATAGCTTGATATAAGAAAACAAGGATGAAAGATGGACACACATGACCACTTGGATGGCATGATATGAGAAGGCACGAATGAACAATAAGTAAACATATATGACATTGATAAACAAGAGGCTAGCACTATGGTACATGTGAGTGAACGCCGTAGCCATTTCCTTTGAAAACATTTTAACATACAAGGTACGAGATGTGGCTACTAATGTCACATACATACCTATGGCTTGCATCTCACCGTAAGTACGAATGGAAATATCAATCCCGCCGATCATATCAATACTAGGTGGCTTGCATCTCACCCCTTAGTATTCAATAGGACCGAAAGACATGAAGTATACAATCCAAGGAATGAACATTTTCAATGGGAAATGACATATGCAAATAACCAAAACCAAGCAAAACTATTACTTCTCTAGACTCATTTCCTCCCGGTAGGACGACGATAATATAATACGGTCCTAGTCAAAAAAATATTTACTACATTTGTTCGATTACTTGCATAGAACTCGTGCAATCCCGCAATGCATGCACGATATATACAAAATTTTATTGTTTCGATGATTAACGAGTACTTATTTGACTCCACATCCATGATCCATATACATATTCATGTTTGGAACTTTGTTGAATACATCTAAGTCCAATCTAAACTTGTATACTATACTAAAAGACATACTTAAATCTCTTTGTAAGTCTTTTTAAGCACGGTCTTACAATAAATTATAGTGAGATATTTCTCTCATTAATCGTTATCAAATAATGTAAAATGCTTCTTCATAATATAAAACCATTTACGAATAAAAAGAAACATAAAAAATGGATGGAAAGATCACCAATCTTAAGAAAATGAATATTGGTTAAAAAGCTGGCTAATCAATCGGCATAAAAAGGATTATAGTTTATAAATATAAATGCGTTGGATAATTTAATTTCCAAGCAAAGTTATTTAAAATAAATAATTAATAATTATACTACGGATATCATTATTCGTCAGACTCGTTACAAACAAAATTTACGTAAGCTAATACAATAAAAGTTTGGTGGAAAATATTTTATACAGTACGAATAATTTTTTTCAAGAGTAGTTCGAATAAATTTACTATGCGCTAATCTAAAATAAAAATATAATTACTAGGAGGCTTTTAAATAACTTTTTTTTTTGAGAGAGAATTAGTCGAGTGGTCATAATATCCAATTCGGATCGTCTCCATTTATTCCTCTTACCATTTTCTTTCATTTTTTATTAATGATCTGGATTCCGTCTTGAAACGATCTAACGGTCAACTGAATGAAGAGGTTGAGAGTGGATAATAATTGAATATTATTATATTATAGAAAATAGAAAGAAATGGAGAAGATTCATACATGAACTATTTATTATTAGCAACAAAATCTTATAATATAGGAAATTTGAGCATTATAATGTTAATTGTCCAAATTCGAAGCTTATTATTTCCTTGAATAACTTCACCTTGACCTCCACTCCCGAAATCTGTAAAATCAATTACGTAAAAATTGAAAATGTAAGATGCAAACTAATTTACCTTAATAATTACCTCAAATACATGCATCAACCGACAATATTGTATATATATATATGGTCACAAATGAGAAGAAAAATTAGGTCATGCTAATACATTTACTAGTTCTCTCATTTTACATTTTCTAAGGAAGATAAAAATTTATTCATATTGCAAAATGAGATTCCTAAAGTATGGTGATAAATCCTCAACTATCAATTTTAATTCGGATTCGCCCGGAAACATGGTAAGAAATTATGTTAAATTATCAATTACCGTCTTTACGTGATATTCAGTTTGATTGAGTACAATTAACCGTTTTGTATGCAATTTCTCTTAACAATTACAATAAATTATTGTACTTTGATTTTGATTGTATGTCATTTTTTGTAGGCATTTGTGGTCAAAATAAACACAAATGAGAATTGGCAAGACAATGTGGCCTCAGTGTTGTCCAAACTTGAAGGTATGTATGTAATCACTAATTGTAAATAAATAAATAAATACGGGGAAAGATTATCAAGATTATTTCATTAAATGTGTCAATACTTAGTTCCTCTTCTAATTTTTCAGGAAGTAATCTTATTACTCCCTCCTATTCATTGTTTTCTTCTCATTTGATATGAACACAATATTTAAGGAAAATAATAGAATATGAATAAAGGAGTTTGGCGGGGTTTGTAGATAGGAGAGAGATGAATAATTAGGAGTTAAATAAGAAATTGTGGACCATAAACATTAAAAAAGGAATAAATTATAAAGAATTAGGTAGATCGGCGGAAGTATCTATTAAAATTTGTTCTTTTAAATTATGCTCAAAACGGGTCTTAGTTTACAATTGCAATATCGCTTCTTTAGTACAAAAAAAATCTTATTTAAAATCCTTATATGTTTACAAGGGCTTGTTAAACTTGTATTTCTCCTTTTAATAAGGGTGAGGATTGACGGTGTATAGATGATAACGCAAATTCTTGTTTCAAACGGCCACTCTTCGTCTGAAGTTTCAAACGGACATATATGACCATTTTATGGTCAAATGTAACCACAATGATACAACTGGTCTTAATCTATAAGACAAACTAGAGAGTATTTTTAATATATTAGTTCAACCTCTTTTATTTTCATTGACATTTACTCAAGTTTTTCTCATCAAGTGTTGTGGTATGAACTAAAATTATCTAAGATTCCTCATAATTCCACGTTAAATTGACGGTTTCGTACTACGATTCATGTTTATCGACTGCCAATTTCTTTTATTATTATTATTATTATTATTACAGGTGTTCATAGGTTCGAGTTAGATGCAGAACAAGGGACGGTAAAAATACTAGGCAATTTACAACCAGATATGTTGATGAGGGTTTTGAATAAATCTACCAGAAATGCAGAGATTTCCAAGGCTTATATGACCAAAGACGGTGTCCCCGTAGACATATTCGAGGAACCACCTGGTTGTCCATGCCCACTTTGTTCACCAGGCGCTCATTGTTGCAACAACAATAATTTTTGTCATTACCAATTAGGTCATTACCAAGTAGGATATTATGACAATAACATATGCTTACGCCAAGATCAGCAACAACAGGCACTACTACCACCATCATCATCCCCGCATTGCCATGGTGGCGGTTACTCTGGTGGAATTAGCTATTACCCTTCACTTTCGCCAACTGCACTCGAATACCCATCAGCGTGGCCACCACCAGTGCATGTTGAACCGTATGATGAAGAGGAATCTTCTGCTTGCAGCATCATGTGAAGCACCACCAGGGGTTATATGGTCAACTTGTCTCCTTATTTGTTTTATTTATGGGCATATCATACCACTATTTTTAGGTATTGATGGCTTGTTAGTTATAGCATTCCCATTGTCGTGACGAGAAATAAACAGCATTACATTTGCGAATTCCTGTCCTACATCTTACTTAGATAGGTACCGCAAAATCAAAATCCAATATACAAAATGAGATAACACTTCAACGACGACTGCAGATCTTTTGTAGTACTCCGTACCATTTTAGGTCTCATCTCCCGTCTTGTGAACTCCTCATGATACATTCATCAATTTGATAAATTACCATCACTTTCACTTTTATTCTTCCATAAATGATGTGTGACGAGATAAAGGTGCTGAGACATAAAATGGGACACAAAAGTGAGACAAATTATCTCAACTCAGTTAACCTATTAGTCACATGTTTCGGCTCTAAAATATGAAAGATTAATGCAAATGAATATCTCAACTCAGTTAACCTATCATGAGGAGTTCACTAATGGCAACACTTCTTTCATTGTAGGGTCATTTGATGCAAATCCATGCAGTTCTCTACAATTTTCATGGTTATTCATCCAAAAATATATATTCTCTCAATGTAGCTAACAGATGGATCAAGTTGCCCATGTCCTATCAATCCATCATCCTATTCTCCTTTTACCGAGTCCTTCACAGGAGCACTTGGATAACGTAGTTATTGTAGGTGTTCATTCAAATCTGTACTCCTTAATCTCTAAACTAAGCCGATTTTCTTGGCAGAAAGAAAGAAGTAGAACATGGCAAAATTGATGGAACCACAAGAGAACTGGTGATCACTCTTTATTCTCGATCATTAGAAGGATGTTCTCCCAGTTAACACTTCCCTGTGGTGGTTGACAAAATATCAACAGCTGGAATTAAATTTTGCCATTTCGACACAGTTTCTAGTGATGTTGTGTCTGAGGCTTAGGGTGTGTTTCAGTAAAAAAATGGGGGGAAGGAGGGAAGGGAAAGGGAGAGGGGATAAAATGAAATTAGCTTCACACAACTTAAAAGTCTTAGACAGTTACCTGTCAAGTACCCAGATTTGGTGCCAAAGTTGCAATAGGAGGACCTCGGGTATATCTCCATTGATCGCATGCTGAACACTTTTCCAGGCTTGTGCTGTTTTCTAACGTACATATTTTACAAGTCCACAGTTTATACTTCACAGACACATCCTTTGGCTTCAGGGTTTCACATGCTTCACAGACTAGAGCTAATGCCTGCAATAAATTTCACAAGGGTATTTGAGTAAATAACATTGCGGTTCCACAATATCATAATGGCAAATACTTTCTAAGAGACCTTTTGCAATTCAATATGATAAAATTATACAACAGAGCACTAGATTACTAGAACATGAAGCTTCTTTTCAGGACAAAGACAAATATTTTCACAAAATAGTTGTACCCGAGACTCTGACAAGCACTCGCATCAGACACGTACCTAAGTGGGAGTAAAACAGACGGAGTATGACAAGAATACAAGAGCATAAGCAATTAAAAATATCACTCACAGGATTCAATAGTGTGCACGTTTCACAAGTCCACAAGTCAGATTCGCTGCTCTTGTTTGATGCAGTATGATTAGTCGTTAACCTAGAGGTAGATAAATTTTTAGATGGGCTGACAATATCAGGTTCGGGAAGACCATTGCTGAGTGAATAGGATAAACTTTGGCAGGAGTCACGGCATCTTTTTCCCAGCCTAGTATCATGAATAATGCCAGAGGTGGAATTTACGTTATTTGTTAAATCTATGAAGTTGTCACCATAACTAGTTTTAATAATTTTCCGAGATGTCCCACTAGAAGAACTTGAACTAGAAATACTAGGCCCTCCAAATGATACTGTTTCAAAGACGTCAGAATTTTCCTCATCTTCAGTATCAGCTCCAGCAAAAGATGCACACCAGACTTCATCTTGCAGTCTCCTTTCAGCTGCCATGGCAGCAGCTTGAGCAGGACTTAATGAGGTCATTATGGTCTTATCACCACCAAGGCGCAAAGGTCCAGCTGGCAAAAGAGAATTAAGCTTCTGCCGTTTTTGTGCTGCAGCAAGTGATGTCTTGCGTAGGGAAGAAAGAGATGGCTGTTGAGAGGAACCACCTAATCGTTTTCCAGGTAGATTAAATCCTTCCCCTGTTCCAGTTATACCCTTGGTCATCAACTCCTCACATTCCTGCAATTGACAGCAAAAATAGAAGGCAAGCAAAAAAAATAAACCGGCTTTCTGTAAAACGAGGATTCATTTTTCAGCTCAGGCTAAATAACAAATGACAACATATAACTCCAATCAACTGTAGATCAGACACAAAAGATTGAGTCACAAAACTACTAACGAACTTCAAACTAAAATCCATCATACGGTGAAGATATGACTTCAAACTAAAAAAAGCTGTTGAGTTATAGCCATGTAGGATGAAATATTCCATGAACCAGAAAAAGAAAACATGGCAGGGAATACAAACATAATGTCTGCAAAGTAACATTTATATGTTGCAAAGCTTCGTAATAATCTACTCCTACATTTTAAGTTGATACAGACCTTTCTAAGTTGATCCCACAGTTTATAAAAACTGGCATTATGAGGACCATGAGCATTATGACATAGCTCGTGTAACATTGTATCTAAAACTCTGTTAAATGGTAAGAATTCCATGTCATTATTAGGTTTCCGAAGCCGCAACTTCACCTCAATCCCTGCACCAACATTCAACCCCAAAAGTTGTTTCCGCTTAGGACTGCAATTAATCAAAGAGCATGTGTTAATCCAATGCTATTTTCTCAAGAAAAACACAGGCAAACAAAACCACAACATGAAGAAGCACAAGGACAAAAAAACTCTCTATTCCTCTTATATTGTCCCCATCTAACTTTTGTGGTCAATTGCTTTCATAAAATAGCAATCAAAGTTGATATCCTTTCATCTCTTCATTCTCTCACCTTTGTAGCATAAGTTTTACTTATCCCTCACTGATTACACTACTAACATTTATTTAGTGCACGGAAAGCTAGCTTATATAACGTAAAGTTTACCAACGGCATTAATTTCTTATAGGAGGACGGAATAAGAGCTACGAGGCAGTGACAACACACAACAACATCAAAACAAATACGTAGTTGTAATTTTTTACGTTAGCAAAATGACAACAGCAAGGAATTCCTTCTTGATAACCAGAATGACATTACGGACAGAAGTTCGAGTCCAAACATTCTATAGGAAATTACAAGGAGGCTAATCCCAACATTCATGACTTGATGAACTCCTTGAAATAAAAAGAGCTTTGGTTTGCCAAATGAATCCAAGCAATGACCATATTTGACAAATTACTCTTTTTCCATCTCAGTCAATTGTTTACCTTTAGGGTGTGTTTGGATTGAGGAATTTGGAGAGAAAAGAAAGAGAGGGAGAGTAGAGGATTTGAAATCCATTGTTTGGATAGCAAATAAGGGTGGAGGGAAATGAAGGGGGAGGGATCCATTTTCCCACCTTCAAGGCAAATCAAAATCTCTCCACAATAAGCAATATTTGGAGGGAAATTGTATCCAAACACCCACACTTCACTGCAATCCCCTTCCTTTCCCCTCACTCCTTCCCCCTCCCCTCTCTTCCCTCCACTTTTGCTATCCAAACACACCCTAATAGAGAAGGGAAGGGGAGAGGGAATGGATTGTGGGTGTTTGGATACAATTTTCCTCCAAATCTTGTCTATTGTGGAGAGATTTTAATTAGCCTTGGAGGAGGGAAATTGGATCCCTCCAAATCTCCCCCTTCATTTCCCTCCACCCTATTTGTTATCCAAACAAGGGATTTTAAATCCCTACTGTCCCTCCCTTTCTTTTCCCTCCAAATCCCTCAATCCAAACACTCTCTTAATATTCATTATGAGAGTTATTTTAATCAAATGTAAATACATGATCAGGATGGAGGGAATACAACTTACTCCCTGCGTCCCAATCATTTAATTACTCTTTTATCGTTAGTGAGAAGTACTATGTCAATAAAAAGGTAAACAAATAATTAAGACGGATGAAGTACACTATCAACGGAAAGACCATAAATTCGGAACGGTTAGAGCTATACATTCAAATTACACAACATCAACATTAGAGGGGCGAACGAGTGTAATACAAAAAGGCAAACACGAAAGCGGATTAATAACATACAACATTTCAGAGAGGACTTTGACGCGCCAATTATGATTGCGCATTATAGGTTCGACTTGTTGTGCTATGCGCTCCATCATTTTCCGGGCTTCATCTTGTTTACCCTTTCTTTTCAACACTTTAATTTCCCACACCTTTTTCAAATTCCCCTCTTTCATTTTTAATTACCCGGATCAAATTAGTTGTAAGAACCCTAAGTTGATGAATTCAGGATCAGTTACGCAGACTTGTGTGAGCATAAAGTAGTTACATTTGTTTACACAAGGTTGAATTGAATTGGATTGGGAATTGCATTGAGAGAGGGAATTGTTGGTAGGAAGAAACGAGGCCCTTGAGAGGAAAGTCTTTCTGGATGTCTTGATAGGTTGTTGAAACGATTTTAAGGGTACATTTACCCTCATTAGCACCAAGTTATCTATTTTTTTTTTTTTTTTTTTTGCCCAAATGTACCTAAAATTTATATTTTGTTTGTTAACAAATACCAATGAGCGAATTCCGTCATAAAAAGTYAAGATTCCGTTAAAATTAACGGAAAACATAAATAAGAATTGTTTAAAACTTATAATTACAATTAAAAATCTTATAATAGCATTGTTTATCACTAACCTAACTCACTACTCATCCTCCCTGCTTCCAAATCCCCCTCCTACAACTCAACCTCATAACCACCATCCTTCATCATCTATTTTCCATCCAACATCATCAATCTCTCAATTACCACCACAAAATTCAAAATCCTAGTCTACTTCTTTCTCTTTCAAGAATTATTACAAGATTTATAACTCATACATATTTTTCTTATCAATCTAAAAACAAATGTCCATTACTTTTCTTTTCTTAAAACCCTAGATATTTTGGGTATTGTGCTTGTTTAGTTATTGTTTTTCTCTTATGTTCAATTATTCATGGAGCAGATTTGATGACTTTTGAGCATGTTCGGGAGAGAGGGTGATGGAGGAGAGGAAAATAAATAATGTGTATAGAGTTTATATATGAGATGTTTATGGATGAGGAAGAAGGGGATAAGAGAATACATGGTTATGGTGGAAAGGAAGGGAGATAAATAGGGGTGGCTGGGAGGGATGAATATGGTGGTGGTGGTGGTGGTGGAGGAGGAGTAGAGAGTTATGCTAGAGGTTGAAGGAAAAGAGGTAGTTAATTAAGATTGGTTTAGGGAGATGAAGAAAATTTATTTTTAAGTAAAGAATTAAAGAGAAAAATAAGGTTTTAATTATGTTTTTCGTTAGTTTAGACGGAAATCCGACTTTTTTTAACGGTGAATAGCATTTGGTACCTCTAGACAAGTCAACATAAAATTTTAGGTACCTGGGCAAAAAAAAAAGTTAGGTACCTTGGTGCAAACGAGGCAAAATGTTAGGTACTCCTCGACAAAAAACCTCGAATTTAAACAAGTTTTCGAAGTTTTTGGATGAATGGGGTTAATTAGCAAATTAATTGGGGATTAGGGGTTTGTTTAAAACTATTTTGTCTCAATAGGTCTACGTTATCACTTTTTATTCTTTTTTCCGGTTTTTTTTTTTTTGGCAAAAACCGCTAAAGTCCCCAACAGCTTTATTAAGTTTCACATTTCCAAATCTTCCAAATACATGTTGTAACCTTCTAAAAAATGGGAAGTCTGAAGCCGCTAGAGTTTCCAGCGGCTTTGTCCAAATTTCAGAAATTAATTGTCCAACAGCTA
>VHZZ01014278.1:29245-39405 GCA_009801015.1 Silene noctiflora
AGCATCTCCATATGTTAGGGTGGTCTTGGTAAGGCACCATGGTGTGTGGGGGTGTTACAATTTTCTCTAAGACGATTGTTTGCTACATTACTCATTTATTGTACGCCTAAAAGTCCTAGGCTTACACATTGGCATTTCCAGAAAATCCATGTAGAGTTTTAAATCTTACGCTTAGAAGTATATGTTGTATCATAGAGTCAATGGGCAAGAATTTCAATGATTTTGACTTTGGGAGCTTAAGATTAGAAGATGATGAAGTTGAAATGCGTAAGTCTAAATAAATTGAAGACCAGCTTAGCAATCCAATTACACTAGAAGAGCTTAACGCAGTCAACTTGCTGAATACTGAACAAAAAAAGGCATACAAAATTATACTCCCTCCCATCCGCTATCTTCTTCCCCTTTCAAGTGGGCACGGGGATTAAGGGAGGGAGTATTATATTGATAAAGGAAAATGTGGGGTTGGGGGATTGTAGAGGGATAGGAATAAAATAAGAGTAAAAGAGTTGGTGGGGTTTGGTGATAAGAGAGGGGAATGAATAAAATAAAAGTAAAAGTGTTGGGTGGGGTTTGTGATAGGAGAGAGGGATGAATAAAATAAGAGTAAAAGTGTTGGGTGGGGTTTGGTGATAGGAGAGAGGGATGAATAAAATAAGAGTAAATTGTTACCAAAAATAGAAAGGGGAAGAAAACCTGAATAATCCGTTTTAGGAAATAGGGAAGAAAATAGCGGATAGGAGGGAGTATATAATAGAGTTATTGAAAAAAGGGCGGGTGCTTTTTTTGTTGATGGTCCAGGTGGTACAGGAAAAACTTTCACCTACTCATCGCTTCTCGCACAGCTGCAAAAAAAAAGAGCTTTATTACTCTAGCAGTTGCAAGTTCAGGAATTGCTGCGTCAAATATTTCTGGTGACAAAAGCGCTAATTTGCTTTTCAAAATTCCTCTTGATCTAGAAAAAAACCAGGGTAGTAAAATTTCGAAATAAAGTGCGCTTTCTGAATTGATTAGAGCATGCAGATTAATTATCTGGGATGAAGCACCAATGGCAGAAAGACAATCAATAGAGCACTTTGAAAAAACATTAAGTAACATTTGCTCAAAAAACATACTATTTGAAGGAAAAGTTGTTGTGTTTGGTGGAGATTTTTGCCAGGTACTGCCGGTCATTCCTAAGAGTACGCTTCGAGAAGTTATCAATGCGAGTTTGGTAATGTCTCCGCTGTGGCCGACGCTTGAAAAAATTCGATTAACATCAATATGCGCGCCATTAATGATCCTTGCTTTAGTGATTTTCTTTTGCGTGTTGGTGAAGGTTTTCCACCCTATGAAAACGGTAAGGACATAACACTACCAAAAGCAATAGTGATAAACAACATGCAGTCAACATTTGTCGTTGTTGCATCAACTGATTGAAGCTATCTACCCAAATGTAGATGACATTAATTTAAACTCTATAATTACTACGAGAAAATAGATTTTAACCCCAAAGAATGATGACACTGAAGCTATAAATTCAATGTTGGTTTCTCGTCAACGTGGCGAAGGATTTGAATATAAAAGCTTTGATGAGGCTGTTAATACCACTACGGAACAGTACCCGATAGAGTTTCTAAATACGCTAAATCCAGGAGGACTTCCACCACACCATTTGGTACTCAAGAAAAACAGTCGGATAATTTTACTAAGGAACTTAAATCCAACCTCAGGACTTTGTAATAGAACAAGACTCATATGCAAGGCTTTTTCAAGAAATATTTTTGTCGCTAAAATTGTTGTTGGATATCATAAAGGGGAACGGGTTTTTATACCTCGAATACCTTTACAACCATCTTCGGCTGATGAATTTCCCTTTAGTTTCAAGAGAAAGCAGTTTCCGATTAAACTTAGTTTTGCGATGACTATTAAAAAATGGCAAGGGCAAACTTTGGATAAAGTAGAAATTTACTTACCACAACCGATTTTTTCACATGGTCAACTATAGGTTGCCCTCTCTAGAGCTAAAAGAAGTTCTCATGTTGTAGTTTCTATAGCATCCCTAAATCATCAGATAGTTTGCTTAAAACAAACAATATTGTCTGTTATGAAGTACTGAGACGTGCCGGTATAATGTAAGATAGTTAGTTACTTTATTTTCGAACTTATATATTTTGTTTGTAAAAGTATCTCAGTGTATACATATTTTATATCAAAATTATATTGTACTCTTATGTACATATGTACTTATAGAATTTAGTGTTAACTATCGTTTGTTTTTATATATTGTGAATAAAAATTTGTTGTGTTAGACGGATTATGACCTTCATTTTTTGAATAAACTATTAATTTCGGTTATACATGATATGATAACTTCATAAAAAAACTTGTCTTTATCCATTACATAAAAAAATTATGGAATCAAAATCAAGGCAAACTGAATATGTATCTTCTAACTCCAATAGGAATAAGTATACTAGGGATATGTTATAAGTCCCTCAACACATAAATCCTGACACAAAGTCTTTGTGTGTGTGTGTGTGTGTGTGTATAAGTAGGATCATCTAAGTCCTTCTTCTATATATGAGTCCATAAGTCCTCATAGAGGCCCTTGGATCTTGGAGATGAGTGGCTCAGATTGAAAGCGAAAAAGGATGATTAAGGGAGTGTTTAACCCTCTCTCTCTCATCCACACACTAATTAAACACTAATGACACTACATATACTCTTATCCCTTTCTCGCTCTAACCTCACTTTTCCCGAATCACTTATCTCTCATCTCATCCAAATAAGAAAAGCCTCTCCTCTCTTCTCTCACTCCCCTCTAAAAACCGAAACCTTCCACCTCCCCTCAACTGTCACTCGATCCCGCCTCAGCCGCCGCCACCTCACCCTCTTCCACATCACAAAATCACCACCCTTTCCCCCGCACTACCACCTCCCCTCACCACCACTCACCCCCACGTCCACCTCCCTACGCCCCCCACGCACGCCAACACACTACCCGACAACACCCCGCGCCCACGACAAACACCATCACTACTGCCGTCCACCAACCGCACCACCTTCTTCCTTCTCTTTACCACCACATCTTCCCTCCCCTCGCCACCTTACTTCTTTTCTCATTTTTCCGGCGCAACAACACCAAGGCGACACCACACCGCCATTTTCTCCACTACTACCCTCATCTCCCTCCTCCCCTCATTACCACACCGCGACACCACGATTCAGATCTACAAAAATCTCAAGAAAAAAAACGAGTAAGGAGGTCAGATCTATTTTTTTGGGTGGTTGTAGTTTTTATTGGTGCATGAGTGGCGGTGGTAGCGTGGTGGGTGCGGTCGTGGTGCTCAGGTCGTGGTAAACTTGAACACTGATGGTGGTTGAGATCAAACTGACGACGACGGCGCCTCCTTGCTGCCTTATTTTTTTACATTTTGCGCCCTTTATTTTCTTATTTTCGTTTCGTCTTTATATTTAAATTGTTTCGTCTTTATAGTTTTTAAAATTTTGTTTTGTTATATAATTTTCGATTGATGCCAAGGATGTGTGAAACTGAGGCACTTGGCTACCTCCTCGTCTTTTATATTTTTTCGTGAGTTTTTGTTGTTTTTCAAGATTTAGCTCCATTTCATCTGATTTCTCTATTATTTGTTTTTTTTTCGACTTTCTTTTTTTTATTTGTTAATTTTTATTGACAAATTATATTTGTACCTCAAAATTGGTCATTTTCTTGAGTTTTCTTGGTAGTGGTTATTGTTGATCATTTTTTGTGTTTTAAGATCTAGTTGGGTACATAGGTGAACGCTGCGTTTTTCATTTCAGATTTAGTTTTTTTTTTTTAAATGTTGTGTTATTATAATATGAAAAGTTAGTGTTTTGTTTTGTTGCAAGTGTTTGTTTAATATCAAGTCGGTTTTGTTTATATTTAAACCCTGAGCTGAAAAATACAAAGTAAATATATCGTCTGAGATTTAGAGCTGTTCAGATCTTTAATATGGACTAATCTTACACTCTCATGGACTAGAGACTAAAGTTACACTCTCATGAACTAAAGTTACACTCTCATGGACTAAAGTTATACTCTCATGGATTTAAGTTACATTCTCATGGACTAAAAAAGACATGATAATGGTAAATTTGTTTTAAAATTACAAAAAATAAAAAAATTATCCTTCAAAATCACTTTTTATATTAAAGTTGCACAATTCAGTGATAAAGTTATACACCTAAAACAGTAAACTTACACACTAAAAAAGACGTCAAAGTGATAAGCTTGTCATAAAATTACAAAAGTCAAAAAAATATCTTTCAAAATCACTTTTTAAATTAATGTTACACATTTTATTACTAAATTTACACACCTAAAACACTGAAGTTACACACTAAAAAAGGCGTTAAAGTGGTAAACTTGCCTTAGAATTACAAAAAGTCAAAAAAATATCTTACAAAATCACTTTTTAAATTAAAGTCACACAACTTAGTACTAAAGTTATACACCTAAAACACTGAAATTACACACTAGAAAAGACGTCAATGTGGTCAACTTGTCATAAAATTACAAAAAGTCAAAAAAATATCCTTCAAAATCTCTTTTAAATTAAAGTCACACAACTTAGTACTAAAGTTATACACCTAAAACACTGAAATTACACACTAAAACAGACGTCAATATGGTAAACTTGTCATAAAACTATAAAAAGTAAAAAAAATATCCTTCAAAATCTCTGTCTAAATTAAAGTCACATAACTTAGTACTAAAATTATACACCTAAAACACTGAAGTTACACAATAAAAAAGGCGTCAATGTGGTAAACTTGTCATAAAATTACAAAAAGTCAAAAAAATATCCTTCAAAATCTCATTTTAAATTAAAGTCACACAACTTAGTACTAAAGTTATACACCTAAAACACTGAAATTACACACTAAATAAGACGTCAATGTGTTAAACTTGTCATAAAATTACAACAAGTCCAAAAAATATCCTTCAAGATCTCTTTTTAAATTAGAGTCACACAAATTAGTACTAAAGTTATACACCTAAAACAATGAAATTACACACTAAAAAAAAAGTCAATGTGGTAAAATTTTCAAAAAATTACAAAAAGTAAAAAAAAATATCTTTCAAAATCACTTTTTAAATTAAAGTTACACAACTTAGTACAAAAGTTACTCACTTACAACACTGAAGTTACACACTAAAAAAGACGTCAAAGTGGTAAACTTGTCATAAAATTACAAAACGTCAAAAAAAATATCTTTCAAAATCACTTTTTAAATTAATGTTACACATTTGAGTACTAAAGTTAAACACCTAAAATACTGAAGTTACACACTGAAAAGGACGTTAAAGTGGTAAAATTGTCTTAAAATTACAAAAAGTCAAAAATATATCTTTCAAAATCACTTTTTAATGTAAAGTTACACAACTTGGTACAAAAGTTACACACCTTGAACACTGAAGTTATACACTAAAAAAGACGTCAAAGTGATAAACTTGTCTTAAAATTACAAAAGGTCAAAAAAATATCCTTCAAAATCTCTTTTAAAATAAAGTCATACAACTTAATACTAAAGTTATATACCTAAAACACTGAAGTTACACACTAAATAAAACGTCAAAGTAGTAAACTTGTTATAAAATTACAAAAAGTCAAAAAAATATCCTTCAAAATTTCTTTTTAAATTAAAGTCACACAACTTAGTACTAAAGTTATACACCTAAAACACTGAAATCACACACTAAAAAAGACGTCAATGTGGTAAAGTTGTCATAAATAAAAAGTAAAAAAAAAAATATCCTTCAAAATCTCTTTTTAAATTAAAATCACACAACTTAGTACTAAAGTTATACACCTAAAACATTGAAATTACACACTAAAAAAGACGTCAATATGGTAAACTTGTCATAAAATCATAAAAAGTCAAAAAAATATCCTACAAAATCTCTTTTTAAATTAAAGTCACACAACTTAGTACTAAAATTATACACCTAAAACACTGAAGTTACACACTAAATAAGACGTCAATGTGGTAAACTTTTCATAAAATTACAAAACGTCAAAAATTTCCTTCAAAATCTCTTCTTAAATTAAATTCACACAACTTAGTACTAATGTTATACACCTAAAACACTGAAATTACACACAAAAAAAGACGTCAATGTAGTAAACTTGTCATAAAATTACAAAAAGTCAAAAAAATATCATTCAATATCTCTTTTTAAATTAAAGTCACACAACTTAGTACTAAAGTTTCACCTAAAACACTGAAGTTACACGCTAAAAAGACGTTAATAAGGTAAACTTGTCATAAAATTACAAAAAGTCAAAAATTATTATCCTCTCATCTCTCTAAAACCCAAATACATAAAAAAAAAAAAAAAAACCCAACAAAATAATCCCCTCATCTCTTCCTCACTCACAACCACCACCCACCCGACACCACCACCACCACCATACGACCACCTTCCTCACCACCCACCCCTACGACCACGACACCCCCGACCGCCACCCACACCCATCGCCAACCCATTTTCCGGCGTCCACCACAACAACACAACCTCCCTCAACCGTCGTTCCATCCACCAAATGGGACCACCACTATTAACTCCCTTCTTTCAGATCTGAACACCATCATCCACCGCACAACCTTCTGCCACCATCAGATCTGACCACCACTATCCACTCCCCTCATTCTCTCATTTCTCTCTCCCTTCATCCCCCACAACCACCGAGCCACCATCTCGGCCACGACACACCAACACCAGCACCCGCCTCCAAGGGCGGATCTGGGGGAGAGAAATGGAGGGCAAGTGCCATCACGAGGCCCTAAAACATCAGTTATATGTACAAGTTAGTACCCTTTGTATGCAATATAATGATACTAGTGTAGTGGTAAGTGTAGGGGATTAATAACTTGTAGACCCAGGGTCGATTCCCATAAGCTACATTATTTTGCTTTTTGGTTTTATTAACTCTAAACATAGCAATTTTTTGCATAGATGACTTGAGGTGTAATTTTATTTGCACTTTTTTTCGTTGCTTATTATATCTATGTAAGAATAATATTTATTTTTAATATTTTATTAAAATATATGTAGTCTTTTGCGATATTTAATCATGTATGTATGACGATAAAATAGTACAAATACGTAAATAAAAGCATAGTAATATCGGAATTATGGTTAAAAAATTTTGTGCCCTCCCAAACCAAAATTTATGCGTCTGCCCCTGCCCGCCTCCACCTTCGACCTCCTTCTCTATCCCGCATCCACTATCTTACCAACACCAATCACCTTTCACTTTCCACAAACAACACCACCACCCACCAATGGCGTCGCCAACCACCCGACACCACGATGACGACAACAACAACGTCGGCCTAATGGTGTTGTTTCTAGTGGTTGGTCGGGAAAGGCCTCCACTCTTCGTCCAGATCTGGGTTTTTTTTCCAATTCCCCCCCCCCCCCCCCCCCCGGCCTTTTCTCTTGTTCTCTCTCTTCAATCACTTTTTTTTATATATGAATTACGCTTTTCATATACTTTTTATAGGGTGGTGGTGGTTGTTTTTGTAGATCTAGTTTTTTTATGGGGTTTTTTTAATCTTATTTTTCCAAATCTCGCCTTATTTTATATTTCAAATAATCGTCTTGTTTTATATTTTTTTTACATCTCGTCTTTTTTTTTCATATTTCGTATTTTTATTTAATTTCTCTATTAAAGTTACATTTTTCTCTATTAAAGTTACAGTACATATTATTTCTATTAAAGTTACAGTTTTCTACACTAAAGTTACATTTTTCTCTATTAAAGTTACACTTATTTTTCTCTATTAAAATTACACTTATTTTTCTCTATTAAAGTTATACTTATCTCAATTAAAGTTACAATTTTCTCTATTAAAGTTACACTTTTCTCCATAGTTACACTTATCTTCATTAAAGTTACACTTATCTCTATTAAAGTTACAGTCTTAAGGGACTAAAACTACACTCTTAATGGACTCAAATTACATTTTTAATATGGACTAAAGTTACATATCAATGGACTAAAATTACACTCTCAGTGAACTAAAGTTACAATTTTAATATGGACTAAAGATACATACACTCTCAATAGACTAAAGTTACACCCTCAATTAACTAAAGTTACACTTCTAAAAGACTAAAGATACACTTGTTAATCACTCGAAAATACTAAAGTTACACTCGTAAAATGCAAAATTGTCGTAAACTTGTCAAAATAAAGTTACGCTCGTAAAACGCAAAATTATCGTAAATTTGACAAAATTATATACGTCAAAACCGCTTCTTAGTTTAAAGTTACACTTTTGGGATTTAAGTTACACTTTTTTTTGTTAAAGTTACACTCTAAAAATATTAAAATGTCGTAAAATTGTTTTAAAATCGTAAAAAAAAAAACAAAATAATATACGTCAAAACCACTTTTTAGTTTAAAGTTACAATTTGTTTTGTTAAAATTACACTTTTTTTGGTAAAGTAACACTCGTAAAAGACTAAAGTTACACTATAAATATTAAGATGTCGTAAACTTGTCTTAGAATTAAAAAAATAAAAATAAAAAAATATACGTCAAAACCGCTTTTTAGCTTAAAGTTACATTTTTTTTTTTGTTAAAGTTACACTCGTAAAAGTCTAAAGTTACACTTGTAAAACTGTATACGTGTCATAAACTTTGTATAAACTTGGAAGGATAAAGAGTCAAAAGGTAGTGTTAAGTATGTATAATAATGAATTAGTGAATGTATAATTACGGCTATAGAAAGAAAGTGGAATTAATTAGTGTATAGAAACTAATTAGTGTTAAGTGTGTTTCTTGTTTTCAATATCTACCATCCATAATGCATGACCTAAGGGTTGTGGTAAAGATTTAGGGACTCAAAATATATGAGGGACTCATTTGAACTTTTCTTTCTCTCTCTCTCTCTCTCTTTATATATATATATATATATATATATATATATATATTGATTTAGGATCCGGTGAGAACGAATATCTAAGCCTTTGATTAACGCATCAACGATCAGATTTAACAATTAAAACCCCAAACTCTGTCTAATATCTACTTCCCTGTTCACACTTCACAACCCCACCTTCTTTCACATACTGTCACTGGAGCCAGACCTCCGGCAAGCTACCACCATCCTTACGGTCGTTTGACAGTGGTAACTGGTACGCCTCCATCGGAGCTCCGACAAGCCATCATTGGCTTTTCAATATTAACAATATTTCTCTTTATTTTCCCCTTTCTTCTAACCTCGATCTGCTTCCCCTCAACCACTTTCGACTCTCGATGGAGATAGTCTGAATCACCGGTGTAATGCTTCCACCGACGACGAACCTGATTATGCTTCAAATAAAAATACCATTCATCCATCCTCGTCTTCTCTCTTGTTTACCTCCTTCGCTCCACCCTTTCAACAATGAAGACAGCCCATTGACCAGTGAATAACCAGCGTCCACACTACAAACCTTCGGCAACAACTACTTCACCGTCCTTAAATTAGGCAACAAACTCATTCTCACCCTCTCACCGCCCCTTCCTTTTTGATGTATCTACTCTAATATTTGATGTATCTTGCCACTAGTTTAATGTATCTAACATAGATACCCAAAATTAGTTTCTAGGTACATTAAAATTGGTTTGAGATACATCAATAAATAAACCAGTTACTGCGTCCTAGGATTTGGCTGGAGTTCCGGAGATCGATTAAATATGTGATTAGAGCTCCGACAGATGAAACCATATATACACCATGCACAAATGGAAATGTCAGGGGTTGGTGGTGTTCAAAGGTTTCGCCGCAGTCAGGGGATACTCGCCGGTTGTGGTGGTATTCGCCTGAGATAAAACGTGATGAACAATGGTGAGAACGGCGATGGAGGAGGTGATGTTATCGATGTCGGGTGGTGGTGGTGATCACCGCCGATGAAGGTGGTGGCTTGACGGCGATTGGGGTGGTGGGCTGGTGCCTGATATTTGGGGAGAGAAATGACAGTGACTTGGGTTTGTGTGATAAATGTCGTTTGGGTTATAGTGTAGTGAGATAAAAGGGTGGGCCTTAGATTTTCTTTTAATAATACCTTGTAACTACTTCGTTCTCACCGTTCTTACCGGATCTTGACTCTCTCTCTCTCTCTCTCTCTCTCTCTCTCTCTC
>VHZZ01014282.1:11593-31986 GCA_009801015.1 Silene noctiflora
GTATAACCCGACCCGTATCTGACCCGACCCGTATCTGACTCGACCCGTATGACCCGACCCGGGACCCGACCCGCCCGACCCGTTTGACAGGTCTATTCATGAGCAACGACCTTCCCACCAACTGGCCTGCCAATCCGACATGAACAGCACCCTTATTCCATGCATAGATTTTCATCTCCAAGCCGTAAGTTTTGAACCTTAAAAACCACTAAATTATCCAACTCACTCCTATCAATCTAAAAATCGTACTCTCCAAAAGAAAAGTAAAAATCTTGTAAATTTATCAAATTAAAGTTATGGGTGATTAAACTAATTCATTAAAAAAGATTAGAATATATTAACTTTCATAAAAATCTTGTAAATTTATCAAATTAAATTTTTCAGTTAATATTATCAAAACTAAACATCCCTACTTTATAAAACAATGGCACATGGGAAAAAGGCTTAGTTTCCAATTTATTTTTCCAAGTTATCGACTTAAAAACATTGAAATTCTAGTTAAAACAATTAGTTGTCAAAAGTTTGAATACTAAATTTTTAGTGGTTTTCTATAAGGTAACCCTCAGTTTTTTCGATTTATACAAGGTAACCCTCTATTTAATTAAACTTCCAATGGTAACCCCATACTCTATATAATTTAATGAGTGTGACCTTATTTTTCCAATCCGTCAAATTTGGCTGTTAACTTGGTGATGTGGCTGTTAAGTTGGTGATATGGACTTTAGTTTTTTTTTTTTAGTTAGTTTCTCTCCACTTCTTTCTTCTTCCTCCTTTTAAATTCTCTCCATTTTAATTTCCCTGCACTTCTTTTAAGGAGAAATTATCCATACTGCCATCCAAACATTACCACAATCAAATTATGAGTTTCAAAACATGAACACAAGCAATTAACTACTGATTATTTGAAAAGTAAAAATTTTTACACTTAAAAGTTCTCAACTTGGCCAAAGATTTAAACAATTAACAAAGAACAACATCAGACTATACAAATTGTGTAGTTTGATCCTAATATGCAGGCTTAGTTGTAGGCTCAAAATAGATGTAGGCTCAAAAAGTTGCTCTAGCATACACATGGTAGTTACTAGTTATCCTTGCTAACCAGTGATGATGGATTATGTAGCAGGGAGTTTAGCTAGCCTTGGCTAATATATAAGACACAACAAACAAACATGACAACAAGTAGTGCAACTAATGGGTACAGCACACAAAACCCAATTGCAGAGACATTTAAACTCAATGACAAATCAAAAAGTAAAGKCCATAGTGCATCTATCTACCGAATTGACATGGCTTCAATCTCGGTTGTCTTGACGGATTTTTTAACTTAAGAACTCCTACCTCTACTGAAATTAGAGAGAGTAAATGTGGAAATATACATATTCTCATTTAAGACGGACAATATCCGTCTTACACTTAAGACGAATTTTAAGACGGATCAAATATATACCAAATCACCCCACTTGATGCCTAAAAAATGCCAAAAATTTTGTCTTAATTATCACCGCGTGATATTATTTGACCCGTCTTAACCTTAAGACGGATAGATAATATCCATCTTATGCAAGACAAACAAAAATAAAAGGAGAAAGATGAATAACTGGAAAACTTCAAATGGAGGATGAAATATGCAAGTTCTTGATGAAAGATGATCGATGAAATTTAGGTTGATTAGACGATGAATTTTGGGTTCAAAAACTCTAATTTGGGTTGGCAGAGGAAAGGTGAAAATGTTTGTGAATGAAACAAGGAGTATGTGAATGATCATAGTTAGGGGGTTTTGGGTTTTGGGATTTGTTTTTATTTTATTTCCAAGTAAGTGTGACTCACCACCAATTGCCATGTCAGCGTAACATATCAACAATTAATGTCAAAGTTGATGGAATTAAACCTTAATGTCACGCTGATTACTTTTTAAGAGATATAGGGTTATTAGTATGTGTTTAATTAAATAGAGGGTTAACTTATAGAAATCGAAAAACTAAGGGTTACCTTATAGAAAATCCCAAATTTTTATTTACAACCTGCCGTTTCTAAGAACGAATCAGTGCTTGCCTACGAATCTACAATCGACATCACGGCGGCTATCAAATTTGGTCTTTGTTTTGTGTAAATTGAATGAAGGAAGACAATAGAGTTGGACAATTGCAAAACATAGTTAGTGGGATCGTCGGCTGCTGAGATGGTGGGGGTGGCCGGATGGGGATAGTCACGACAGAGAAGCAAGAGGAAACGGTGACTTTGTGGATGGAACTTTAATGGAGAGTTTCATTATTCCTATTTGATTTAAGTCATTTAACTCCTTTTATTGGGCTAATTTTTTCTATTGGGCCCGTCCTATGGTATAAGACGGTTTGATAGAAGAACTGCTGAATTAAAATAGTCGTATCAAATATGATTTAATTGAAAAAAATATTTTTATTGTAATGGCGATGGTAAAAAAAAAAATTGGTGTTAGAATGTTTTGACCTGTATTCTAACTTTGATCGAGACTCTGACCCATATAACATGACACATACTATGACTCGTCCAGTACATTAAACTTGTTAATGTCTTTTTAGATAGTAGTAAGTATTTATTTTATTTATTTAACAAATTTTACATTTAGTCTTAAAATAAAAAAAAATAAAAAAAAAATAGCTTTCCGTTTTCACAAAACCTCGTCTAATGACGCGTTCAAAGGCCAATTTGCCCGTACACCCGTGATCATTTGACACAAAAAGCTTTTATTCTTCATAGTATTATACAAAATGACAATTAAAACTACTAAATACATGATATTGAGACAGATGAACAGTTATGGTAGGCTACCAAAACTCAATCTAAGATGCTTAAAATAAGGGAAGTCTAATAATATTTAGAGAATAAGTTCAAAATATTTATATAATGATGAGACTCAAAAATTAGGTTTATTTCATAGTCATATTGCTAATAAAAATAATTTCATATATATGTTACAATAAACATAATTCCCAATATGGGCTTATTGTTTAATTATTTTTTCTTATCGCATGGTGCATATAACTATGTAAGGTTAGATAATACATACAAAGAATCAATAGACATATTGCTAATAAAAATAATGCTTTAGTTGCTCGAGTATGACTTAGAAATATGATTTTTGAAAATGAGGAAACAAACTTAAGTTTAATTTTCTTTATTTATTGCTTAAATTTTGGAGTTATTTTAGGAAATATTGGTTTTCAATATAAATGAGGTATGATTAATTTGGCGGGAAAAAAAATGTGTTGTGATTGTTGTTTTATTATTTAGTATAGCTTCATTTATTCATTTATGTTGTTTTATTATTTAGTTTGGTTAAGGAAAGATTAGGATAAGATGGGATTATTGGATTTAGGGTTTGTACCCAAAACAACTTAAGAGAGGGTATATATAGTGTTCCTACAATTAGGGTCTTAATTAAGGGAAATTTGAAAATCTCGAATAAGATACCCACAACCGGCCAAGATCGTTTCAAATCTAGACGGAACAATTCATAATGGATCTCCCAGTCGATCGGCCGGTGGGCTGAGGGCCCTCCTTAGCTTATCTTCCCTTCCTCTTAACCTCCTTGATCTTCGTGCATTGAGGCTTATGCAATTTCTCTTTTGTTTGGCCAAAACACCTACAAAGTAATGTCAAGAGAGATAAAAACCGAAAACGGGGGAAAGGGCATCCAAAACAATAACAAATTACACGAAATATGGTCAAAATAGGCTAAGGGAAGGGCGTACGCCGTACAAAATGTGGGCATATCACCATTTAAAGCCTTTTGCATGATGAGCCAAGCAATTAGGCTATGTTTAAGAATATTCCAATGAGACAAGACTATCATTTTCCAAAAGCTTTCACATGTCATTTCGATCCTTTTCCATTAGCTTTCACTTCCCATTCTGACATCCCCTAACAATCCTATATCTTTTTCCATCAACTTTCACTTCCCATTCTGATATCCTTCTGAAAACATTTCCTTAATTTTACATATATTTTTCCAAAATCGGGTAGCATTAGACCGAGGAGCATAAGTACTCTAGGTGTTTCCTTTCAAATAAGTATTATGGATCCATTTAACCCATAATCTTTCTAGTTGATTATAAATAAAATTTTTATAGATGAATTGCTCTTGATTTGTGGAGGGTATTTATTTTATTAAGAGTTTTTGAGACCTTGATCTCTTGTAACCTAATAATATGCAAATTTCAAAGCAAAGGTTTAATAAGAGCTTATTTGCCCGAGTAAGATAATTTTCTGCTCCCCAAAGCTCTAATCATATCCACTGCTTGTCTACCACCCAAGATCATTCAAAGACTCATAACTTCCTTGCAGCAATAGGAATACCTATACATTGAAAGGGTATTGTCCCAAGGTTAGATTAGACCATCAAAGAGTACTCTTCATAATTCCTTGATAGACTTCATTATTATACAGATTTGACTCTCCTTTATTCATTCTAAGTTAGTAGTTCAAGAGAAGGCTCAAAAATCTCTTAGTAAGATAAATCCCGAACGCAAGTCCCCTCTACAAACCAAAAGCAAACTAGAAGCACATATTTCGCTTGGAATTGGCGTGGGAGGGTCTACGCCTTTAAAAGTGGCGCAAATGTTATTGCGCCTATTATGAGTGATTTTGTTCAGTGATTCCACATCTTCATAATCGTAGTGTAGCAGCTAGTATATAAAGGACTATTAATCTATATTATTCCATACAGTATTTAAAGCGATCTAATAAATAATTCACTCTTATTCAACGTTGCATTATTGACCCTACTCGAAACCGACGCTAACATCTAATTAATGACATTTTGATTAGATCATTTGTACATTGGATTTTATTACTTATAGCTTTCTATAATCCACACATTTTTACAATTTTGACAGAGTTATTCTTTGTCCATAATCATTCACAAAGAATTGACGCAGTCAGTTTCTAATAATAGGTTAGAACAATGTTTTCGCATATTATGCATTTAAACTGGTGTATTAACATTCGCACTTAAACAATCATATTTCATTAGTAGATACCGCTAAATGAGAGAGCGGGACCGAATGTCCGTATCCAAAGGCACGAGATCAGTCATTCTAGACATTAAGCGCAAAGGGGCATAAACCTGCATCTTTGGTTGTAATACTCGGGATTTTCAGAGGTCCTACTCGGTCGATATGATGGTCATCCACTCGACCGAGTGAAGTCCCCTCGGTTGGCTCTACTCGACCGAGTAGAGCCGGTGCTGCTATTTTGGCCACTATCTTGTGCACTCGATCGAGTAGCAAATCCTACTCGACCGAGTGAGTTTCACTCGACCGAGTAGCGTAGCTACTCGACCAAGCGGCTCTTACTCGACCGAGTGCAGACGAGCAATCGGCCGAGTGCACGTCGCTGTCACTCTTATCCGCGTTTTTGAACTTGCGGACCAACCCTTTTTGTTTTCCTCTTCCTTCCTTATCACTATTGTTCCTACTCACCTAACCTCATCCTCTCATTTCAAAACCCCCAAAAATAGCTCTCAAAACCTTATCCCTCCATTAGCATTTGTGGTGAAGGAAAATCTACCAATTCTTTTTCATTCATCTTTAAGTTGTAAGTTGGTTTCTCTCTTGTTGTTTTCCCTCTTTAATTAGTGTTGTGTAATCATAATATTAGGGGAATTTATGTTAGGGATTTAATTAGGGTTTGACATAATTAATTGGGGATTTATTGAAGGGTTTGTTAGTATTATTACTATGTTAGTATTACATTGTAATAGATAGACATATATTGTATAGGAGGAGGCTTCATAGAGGAGCATTTCTAGGCCTGAGTGCTTCAATTGAAGAATAACAAAAGGTAGGGTTTTTCCTACTTAGTCTTGGTGATATATTTGTTTAATAATGCATTTAATTCATGTACCTCATAGTTAACATATTAGTGACATAACAGTAACTATGTTAGTAATTATGTTTTCATGAAATTGTGATGGAACTACTTGGTTGTGTTAATAATGGGACAATTGGTTGGTACATGATATTATGATTGCATTATAACATGAGCATTGGGAATGGTTAGGAGAATATATGATTATTACTTGTCTCAAATGATTTGGGTGATTATTTGTGAACTTAAATTGCCTTATATGAATTGTTGGTTATTATGATACATGGGATGTTGTTTGATGGATGTTGGTGGAGAGTTGATGAATATTTTTGAGATGTGAGGCGGTTGGAAGACCATCTCAAACTTGGGTCGCTCCTTAGAACTTCCCACTCTAAGGGGAATGTGCACATTAATGACTTGAGCATGGAGGGGCAAATGTGGTTGAGACATATCGCCTGGCAGGGAATCCGAGTCGCTCTCGGGCCCGGTACCACTGGTGTGTCCGGAGTACCTTTTTATGGGCTGCGGTCCGGGTGGTTTGATGGTGGTGCCGCAGTGCCGTCATCGGGTTGTGGGTACGCCTGGGTGTGTCCCGGTACCGGTGTTTGTAAGGTGGTGTTCTATTCCTTTTCTCATTGCATTGTATCAATTACCCCTCATACATTTAGTTGTAGACTTGCATCCATATACTTTGTTAAACCTCTATATTACCGTGACTAACCAAATGGGCTTTTAAATATCTGTGTCGATCCATATGGCGATTTCCGACCATATGAGGAGCAGTGGTTTGACAAGTGTGCTTGCATTGAATTTGGGGCTTCGAGCGGTCTCACCGTAGAGTCGTCACTTGGTCTACTATATTTTTGACTAAACAATTTGTGCCTATTCTTATTTCAATATGGTTGTATAAATTTGGGGATTCTTGGTTAATCCGATGACTCATTTGTAATCGCTTAACTAAACTTATCTAGTTTCATTTATGGTTTCTTATCGTGTCTTAACTTGCCCATACTCGGAACTCGCACTACAAAATTTGGAAACCACGCCTTGTAGCCCCTCCATGAGTCAGGATGGCCTAGTGGAATGCTCTTTACTTTTGGGGGTGTTACAAAGTGGTATTAGAGCGACGATTTTGGAGCCCAAAACGAATGAACTAATGAATATAGGAGTGTCAAATAAAATGAACCCGACTTGAGTGGTAGGGGGTGTGTGACAAGTTTGGGAGACGTCCCAAGGTTGTATTCTTGCTCCCTTGACCCGAGTCGGCTATATAGCATGGGTAATGGGGCATTTTGGATGTGCATTTATGTGTTGCATAATATCATGATGTTGTTGTGTAATCGATTCCTTAGTCATGGCACAAAATGTGGTCATGGGGGAAGTATGAATGAATTATATGGAATGTGTGGGTGATGGTATGGGAGTAATGTGTTGCATGTCAAGCTATGTATGGATGATAATTGTTAATTACATGTTAGGAATTGTTAGATTCACATGATGCTTTTCATATATAATTGACTTCTGTTACATGCTTAGAGATGTACCGAGTAGAGATACTTGTACTAATGTGGGAGCCGGAATAGTTATGAGGCACTTTGGGTTACTTGGTCTAGTGGGATGAGGCAAACTCGGTCGAATAAGGGCCACTCAACAGAGTAGGCCATTCCACTCGACCGAGTGTGACTTCCAGTGACCATTTGGGAAATTCTAGACATTTCACTCAGTCGAGTAAGTCATGTGCTCGACCCATTAGGTTGTGGCACTCGACCGAGTGGGTTTTGTGACATTTTAGACCTGCTACTGGAATTGGGCCACTCGGACGAGTAAGTGGTATACTCAACCGAGTGAAGTCCACTCGACCGAGTGATTGAGGACACTCAATCGAGTGGATGGATGGAAAATTTTAGGAGGCCCTGGACTGGGCACACGACCGAGTAGGATGAACCACTCGACCGAGTGGATCCCTTGACTCGGCCGAGTAACACCTAAAAGTAGTCAATATGCCTTGTCTCGTTTGGGTGAGACATATATTGACATGTGCCATGGTTTCTTCATATAGAATGCTGAGAAGATGAGCTAACTCTGGGATCGGACCTAACCGAAGATCCGAGGAAGAAGTCGACCGCATCGTGGCACAAAATGAGGCTCTCACGGAGGCCCTCAAGAATGTCACAAGGAAGGAGGTGGACGCCGCCAACATAAGCAATGCCATGGCGCGTCACCGTCCCACCAAATATGAAGGAGTGGGGGAGCCGAACCTTTTCGGGAATTCGGTGTGCGAGATGTAGAACGTCTTTGAACTTGTTAGGTGCCCGGATTCCTTGAAGGTGGAGCAATCAGCCTTTTACTTAGGTGGCCAAGCGGGCAATTGGTGGTATAAGGAGAAGGAAACAATGAAAGAGTACTACAAGGGTGAAGGAATGGATGCCATCCCTTGGGCCAACTTCAAGATGTAGATGCGTGATGAATTTATTTCGGAGCACGTGAGATACAAACTCCGGGCGGAATTCGACAACTTCACTATGAGTGAGGGAATGACAGTTCAAGAGTACTATATTCGATTCAATGACCTTATCACCTACGTGGAAGATATACACCTAAGCCAACAATTCTTGGCCTTGAATTTTGAAAGGGGTCTCACCTTGAAAGTACTTGAGAAACTTCCCGCGGGGGCATTAATAGATATGAAGGATGTGTATGTTAGGGCTGGAAATGTCGAGCGTTTGGTCAACATGGCTAAGGAGGCCTAGGATAAGTCCGGTGAGAAGAGGAAGGCGGAATGTGAGGGCAATGGTGGCAACCAAAAGAAATTTAGCTACTTTCAATCAAAGTCACAAGGGAATGGAGCTAGTGGAGTAAACTATACATGGTCAAGCGGGAACGACGGAAGGTCCATGAGTGAAGGAGGCGGAAAGAGATGCTTTAATTGTGGCGGAATTGGCCACAAGAGAATTGATTGCACAAGCTATACCGGTAGGGGATCAAGTAGAAGATTTGGGCAAGGGAGCTCCTACCAAGCTCCCTCCCAAAGTATGACCCATAGCCGCAACTCCGGACCATGGAACAACAATCCCAATTCCAACGCCTCTTTCAATGGTGGCCGTGGGCGTTGAGGCTTCAACCGGGGGGCTCAATCTTAAAGGAGCAACTTTAATGCAAGCCAAGCAACGAAAACTAGGCCAACTACCTCCGCTAGCACCGTTCAAGAGGCACCAAAAGCAAGTGGGAAACTCTTTGCCATGGGAAAGAAGAGCGCCGAGGAAGATGCTCATGTAGTCTCTGGTACATTCTTCATAAACTCTAAACCTTCTTTTACCTTATTTGATTCGGGAGCTTCCCATTCTTTCGTGTCTAAAAGCCATGTCGTGATCTTAGGTTTGGGGAAGGGTGAGTCGGTGAGGGATGATGTGTCATTAACTTCGGGTGAGTCAATAGTATGCTTAAAATTGCATAAAGGAGTGTCGGTCATGATAGAGGGGGTGAACTTTCCGATAAAATTATTTGAGTTCCCTCTAGAGGGGTTTGAGGTAATTCTTGGGATGGATTGGCTAAGCAAACAGAGCCAATATAGATTGTCACCAAAAGAAACTCGTCTTGAGAAGACCTAGGGGCCTTAGGGTGTCGTAAAAGGGATACCTAGTGAAACCTAAGGTGAAACTTATTTCGGTAATGACTCTAAAATCATGATAAAGAAAGGTTGCCCATTGATCTTGTGCCATGTTTGGGACACGAGCATGGAAAGACGGGGGGCCCAGGATATTCCGGTAGTGAGGGAGTTTGTGGATATATTTCCGGAGGAATTGCCCGGATTGCCTCCCCAAAGTGAAGTAGAATTTGGTGTGGACTTGAAATCGGGGGCGGTGCCAATCTCTAAGGCTCCGTACTGGATGGGTTCAAAAGAATTGGAGGAGTTGAAGATACAACTATGTGAATTGGCCGACAAAGGGTACATTAGACCGAGTGTGTCACCGTGGGGGTGCACCGGTCTTTTTCGTGAAGAAGAAAGATGGGAGCTTGAGGTTATGTATCGACTATCGGGAATTGAACAATGTCACCATTAAAATTAAATACACTCTACCGAGAATCGACGACTTGTTTGACCAATTGAGTGGGGCCAGAGTATTTTCAAAGACCTACTTGAGGTCGGGTTACCATCAATTGAAGATTAAAGAGGAAGACATACCAAATACCGCTTTTAGGTCAAGGTATGGGCACTATGAGTTTGTAGTGATGCTTATTGACCAATGCCCCGGCGGTGTTCATGGACCTCATGAACCGGGTGTTTAGTCCATTCCTAGATAATTTCGTAGTAGTATTCATCGATGACATCCTTGTTTATTCAAAGAGCATGGAAGAACATGAGGAGCACTTAAGGGTGGTGTTGCATACCTTAAGGGATCACCAAATGTATGCAAAACTTAGAAAATGTGAGTTTTGGTTAGAAAAGGTGGCATTCTTAGGACATGTAGTATCAAAATAAGGGGTATTCGTAGACCCTACCAAGATTGAAGCCATGTCAAAGTGGAAGGCACCGAAAAACGTTGCAGAAATCCGGAGTTTCCTTGGCTTAGCCGGGTACTACCGGAGGTTTGTGAAAGACTTCTCAAAGATCGCTAGGCCCTTTACGGCATTAATGAGGAAGGAGAACTGCTTTAAATGGGATGGGAGTTGTGAGACTGCTTTCTTAACTCTTAAAGAGCGCCTAACTACGGCCCCAATCCTAGCCTTGCCGGAAGGAAATGATAACTTCGAAGTGTATACCGATGCTTCCAAAATAACGGGTTGGGATGTGTACTCATGCAAGACAGGAAGGTGATAGACTATGCCTCGTGACAATTGAAAACATATGAGGAGAACTACCCAACGCATGATCTAGAGCATGGAGCCATAGTGTTTGACCTGAAAATATGGAGACACTACCTCTATGGAGCGAATTTCAAGGTGTTTTCCGACCACAAGAGTTTGAATTACATCTACACCCAAAAGGAGTTGAACATGCGGCAAAGAAGATGGATAGAACTCATCGGGGACTACGACATGAAGATTGTATATCATGAGGGAAAGGCCAATGTGGTGGTCGATGCCTTGAGTAGGAAGTCGGTGCACTACTTGTCTACCGTCTTATCAATAATGCGATTTAAGGAGAAGGTAGTCAACATGGGGATTCACATGGTAAAAAAGGGGGATGCAATTGGGGACTTGACTCTAGAGCCCGGACTATATGAAGAAATTTGGGAAAAGCAAGGGACCGACACAAAGATTCAAGGGTGTAAAAGAGCTCTAGAAAGAAGTGAGGTGTCAAGGTTTGAGTTACATGAAGATAGAAGCCTTAGATTTAAAGAGAGATGGTGCGTGCCAATAAATGATAAACTCAAGAGGAAAATCATGGAGGAAGCCCACAATACACCATACTCGGTGAATCCGGGTGGAGATAAATTGTACAAGGACTTGAAGAAGACCTTATGGTGGTCCAATATGAAGAGGGAAGCGGTGAAGTTTGTGGCTAAATGTCTAACATGTTGATATATGCTTATTTAGTCATTTTCCCCTTCTTCCCCTTTCATTATTTGACCCGTTTTCGCGCAGTTTCACGGCTTTTACTTGCTTTTGCATCCCAAATTTAACTTCCTACGAGTTTTTATCGCGCCTTGAAGGAATTGAGACGGAAACAAGAAATTAGGAACACGTAAAGCGGTTTTGGAAGAGGAAAGAAGGAAGAAAGGAAGAAAGGAAGAAATCATGCTGAGGAGTGTTCCCTGTCGGCAGGCTGGCAGCCGGCCCACCGGCATAGGACCCCAGCTGAGGGAAGGAAAGAGGAAATCCAGTTAATACGTGTTCCCTGCCGGCAGGCCGGTCCACCGGTAGAGGAACACAGCCCCAACTTAAGGACAAAGCAAAGTCAAAAATGAAGAAATGCACGGCGCCGGTAGACCAACCAGCAGCCGATTGGCTGACAGAGATTTCCAGCTGAAGGAAGAAAAGGAAGAAAAGAAGAAATGAGTGTGTTTCCTGCCGGCCCTGCCGGTAGCTGGTCTACCGGCTGGGGAATCAATTTGATTAATTTTGGCTCAAAATGAAGAATTTCACGGCGCCGACATGCATGCCGGTAGCCGGTCAACCGGCAGGGGGGCTCCTTATGCGAGATTTTGGGCTTCTTCTCCTCTTTGGGCTTAATATAATGGGATACTATAAATACCCCATTGTAAACCCTGTTTTGAGACAACCTAGAATTAAGAACCCTAATTTAAGTATTCTTATTTTCCTTAATCAAAACCTTAATCTTTCCTTAATTAATTGTTAATTAGCCTTCAAGTTAGACTAGATTTAGCATTAGTTCAAAATTTTACATTTGTATTTGGGTTTTTAAGTGAAGATTTTGAAAGAATTCTTCCATTATTAATCCAAAGGCTCAATCTTTCTTCTAGTTTGGTATAATTCTCTCTTTTATTTTCACTTAGTTTTCAATTGTTTACATTTCCTTGTTCTTATTAATTGTTGGTTGAGTTTATATCATGTTTTTCACCATGTTCATGTTTTCTTCTTCAATTGTTTACTTTTGTTCTTCTAGTATGAGTGAGTAATCCTCTTCTAGTGTTTAGGGGACTTTTAAGTAGGGGTATGACTATGAACATGAGTAGTTAACATTTGGGTTTAGGTAAAATTGTTTGGCTTTCATTAACATGCATATAAGGTGTTCGATGAAATGTGTTTGTGAAAGCTCTCATCTTTCTTTGACAATTGCTTAACATCTCTTTGAATGAAAGTGAAAATAGATGTTTGATAGTGTGTTAATTGTTGAGTTTTGACCAAGGTGAAAGCTTTGTGTTGAACTTTTGGTGACCTAAGAAATTAGTGTCTTGTCCTTAGCCATTCCTTTACCCAATCCTTTTTTGTTACTAGTTCTTGTCTACCTTCCTTAGGTGAACCCGACTACCCTAGTGTTTCATCCATTGTTTGCATCTTAATACTAGCTAATCTCGTTTCTCTCTTGCTTTATTTAATATTTAGTTAATTGAATCACTTCTCTTATTTGCTTGGCTAAACTTAGACTTGAACAAAACGAGTATACACCACACCATCCTCATGGACTCGACAACCTACTTCCCTACTACATAGTTAGGTTGTATGGTTAATTTGTTTGATAGGCTTGCGCGACAAAAGCCCACATCACATGTCAATGGGTGAAAGGGGAGCATAAGAGACCACAAGGTAAGGTGCAACCCCTTGATGTTCCGAAATGGAAGTGGGAGTCCATCTCAATGGACTTCATCGTGGGATTGCCGAGATCGCAAAGGGGGAATAACATGATTTGGGTTATAGTTGTTAGGTTAACCAAGTCCGCGCATTTCATTCCAATGAAAGACACTTGGAGCAAGGTGGAACTAGCTAATGCCTATCGGAAGAATGTGGTAAAGCTACATGGGATTCCCAAAGATATAGTGTTGGACCATGATTCAAGATTTATCTCAATGTTTTGGCAAGAGTTGCAAAATTCATTGGGCACCAAACTAAATATGAGTACGGCATTCCACCCGGCAACGGATGGACAAACGGAGAGAACAATTCAAACCCTTAAAGACATGTTGAGGGCGTGTGTATTGGAATTTAGGGGCAATTGGGAGGACAGGTTGGACTTAATAGAATTCTCATATAATAATAGTTACCATGCAAGTATTGGCATGGCTCATTTCGAGGCCTTGTATAATAGTACCGATGCCGTCTTGTTGCGGCCTCAAATGATCCAAGACATGATTTATCAATTTCATGTAATCGAGAGAGGATGAGGGCATCCCAGGATAGGCAAAAGATCTATGCCGACTTGAGGAGGAGTGACATTGAATTTGAGGTTGGTGACAAAGTTTTACTCAAGGTGTCCCCAATGAGAGGAGTTATGAGGTTTGGCAAAAGAAACAAATTGAGCCAAAAGTTCATTGGGCCGTATGAGATATTGGATAGAGTCGGGGAAGTTGCATATCGCTTAGCTCTACCCCCGACACTTGATCGTGTTCATAACGTCTTCCATGTATCCCAATTACGGAAGTATGTTAGTGATCCCTCCCATGTTTTAGAGGCGGAGACAATCGAGTTGGGTGATGATTTGACATATGTAGAGACCCCTAAGGAGATATTAGATCGGAAGGTGAGAAAGACAAGACACGGGGAAACGGTTTTAGTGAAAATCTTGTGGTCCAACCACCAAGTTGAGGAGGCCACTTGGGAGGCCGAGGAAGTTATTATGAAGGAACATTATCCCCACCTTTTCGAGCAGGTAATGAGTCGGTTACGAGGTCGTAACTTTATTTCTAGAGGAGTAGGGCGCATTGCGCAAGGTTCTAGTCTTTCTTTCTTAAAGGTTTGAAATAAAATATTGTTGCCTTAACCCTCAAAGTGTCCTAATACCTTGAGTTAAGAGTCGGGATTTTAGAACACCCCGTTTAAGTCATGATGAGTCGGATCGAACTTCGAGGACAAAGTTCACCTTAAGGGGGGAAGATTGTAATACTTAGGATTTTCAGAGGTCCTACTTGGTCGAGTTGGTCATCCACTCGACCTAGTGAATTCCACTCGGTTGGCTCTACTCGACCGAGTAGAGCTGGTGCTGCTATTTTGGCCATTATCTTGTGCACTCGATCGAGTAGCAAGTCCTACTTGACCGAGTGAGTTTCACTCGACCGATTAGCATAGCTACTTGACCGAGCGACTCTTACTTGACCAAGTGCGGACGAGCACTCGGTTGAGTACACGTCGCTGTCACTCTTATCCACGTTTTTGAGCTTGTGGACCAACCCCTTTTGTTTTCCTCTTACTTCTTAATCACTATTGTTCCTACTCACCTAACCCCATCCTCTCATTTCAAAACCCCCAAAAATATCTCTCAAAACCTTATCCCTCCATTAGCATTTGTGATGAAGGAAAATCTATCAATTCTTCTTCATTCATCTTTAAGTTGTAAGTTGGTTTCTCTCTTGTTGTTTTCCCTCTTTAATTAGTGTAGTGTAATCATAATATTAGGGGAATTTATGTTTGGGATTTAATAAGGGTTTGGCATAATTAATTGGGGATTAATTGAAGGGTTTGTTAGTATTATTACTATGTTAGTATTATATTGTAATAGATAGTCATATATAGTGTAGGAGGAGGCTTCATAGAGGATCATTTATAGGTTTGAGTGCTTGAATTGAAGAATAGCCAAAGGTAGGGTTCTCCCTACTTAGTCTTGGTGATATATTTGTTTAATAATGCATTTAATTCATGTACCTCATAGTTAACATGTTAGTGACATAAGAGTAACTATGTTATTAATTATGTTTTCATGAAATTGTGATGGAACTACTTGGTTGTGTTAATAATGGGAGAATTGGTTGGTACATGATATTATGATTGCATTATAACATGAGCATTGGGAATGGTTGGGAGAATGTATGATTATTACTTGTCTCAAATGATTTGGGTGATTATTTGTGAGCTTAAATTGCCTTATATGCATTGTTGATTATTATGATACATGGGATGTTGGTTGATGGATGTTGGTGGAGAGTTGATGATTATTTTGGAGACATAAGGCGGTTGGAAAACCGTCTCATGCTTGGGTTGGCCCTTGGAGCTTCCCACTCCAAGGGGAATGTTCACTTTAATGACTTGAGCATGGAGGGGCACATGTGGTTGAGACATATTGCCTGGCAGGGAATCCGAGTCGCTCTCGGGCCCGGTACCACCGGTGTGTCCAGAGTACCTTTTTACGGGCTGCGGTCCGGATAGTTTGGTGGCGGTGTCGCGGTGCTCTCATCGGGTTGTGGGTACGCCTAGGTGTGTCCTGGTACCAGTTAAGGTGGTGTTCTATTCCTTTTCTCATTGCATTGTATCAATTACGCCTCATCCATTTAGTTGTTGACTTTCATCCATGTACTTTGTTAAACCTCTATATTACCGTGACTAACCAAAAGGGCTTTTAAATATCTGTGTCGATCTATATGGTGATTTCCGCGCATATGGAGAGCAGTGGTTTAACAGGTGTGCTTGCATTGCATTTGGGGCTTCGAGCTGTCTCACCGTAGAGTCGTCACTTGGTATATTAGATTTTTGATTAGACAATTTGAGTCTATTCTTATTTCAATATGGTTGTATAAATTTGGGGATTCTTGGTGAATCCCATGACTCATTTGTAATTGCTTAACTAAACTTATGTAGTTTCATTTGAGGTTTATTATCGTGTCTTAACTTGCACATACTCGGAACTCGCACTACAAAGTTTGGGAAACTAAGCCTTGTAGCCCCTCCATGAGTCGGAATGGCCTAGTAGAAGACTCTTGACTTTTGGGGGTGTTACATTGGTACCTATATCAATTTTTTTTGTGCTTTATTAACTAAAGTATAAAGTTGATTTGAACGATCTTCGAATTTCCAAAATAATTGGTGGTGACTCTTTAAAATTATTAGTCCAACTCGATTCCATCAATCTAATGTAAACCCGGTCGAGTTAAAACGATATGGTCACACGAGTGGTGATCGTGCGGTCGGGTGCTCCTGCGGGAGGCAGTGTTGGCCACTGTTTGGCGAACCCTCTGGAGATCACTTGGACTCATGTCTTAGTGATCATTTGGATGAAACTCGAAAATAAGTCGAAACTAAAGGTGCATTTACTTATGTTTTAGTCATTAGTCAATTTCCAAGTTCGGGCTCACAACCTAACTTATCTCAACCAACCATTTAGTTTTGTCGATACGAGTTTACTTGTCCCTGCGAGATGGGTAGCGGTTGACGTCAGCCATACCATGATACTTATTCTTGGATTGTATCAAGCGTTTTAAATTCTCGTGCGCATGTCTAGGGTGACCTTCTTACTTCTGGCTTGAAGGTGTCCATACCAAAAAGTCGGGTTTGATAGCTTGTACCCCAAGTCTAAAACGAGTCAAACTGTTTCAAAATCGTTTTCCACAAAAAATGTTATTTTAACGACATTCTGCCAATTTCAAAACTCATCTTACAAATCATACCCATATTTAAACCGTCAAATCCTGCAAAGTGATTCCCATTTCAAAATCCACCAGTAATAAACCATTTTTCAAATCGCTACTTGTAAAGCGAAACATTACACATTTTGAAACTCACCTTGTTTTCTGTACATAAAAGCATTTTTTTAAATCGTCTTTTATAAATCAAATATAGGTCGAATACCCACTAGTAGATACATAGTAACTGTTAGTCCAAACCGAAATCTTTAAATAGCTTTGAAACTCCATCGGTTTTCAAACCTGAGTCACGTTGCCTCAAGTCAATGTCATCTCGCCCACAATGATATAATCCACTAAGATCGTAAATAATGTCAATCATCAAGGCGTTTTTTAACACACGAGTAAAAGTCAAAAGTCAAGTACAACGAGAGTAGACCTGTGGTGTCGATCACAATTTCATCCCCAAAATTGAAATTCCCCAGTCAGTTACTCAATTTTGTTGAATTGCTTGCCGTAACCTCATTATATAAGTCCATTGTTAAGTTCCTTTACAATAGACTTGGGAGGTTCTACCTTATATTATTAGCCTAACTATAGCGCATTTATAAAAATAGGGAAATCGTGAGAATATTTTTATCTGTAGATGAATATAGTAAGATTTTATTAGATATCATCATATTCATCTAAATTATGATGAAAATTGACTTACAAAAAACTTATGATTCAGCTTAATGGATGCATTAATGATATGATCAAAACCTTATATTTCCCCTGGGAATGAATGCGTGTCAACTAGAGGTGGCAATCGGGTACTCGGGTCAGTTATGGGTAAGGTTAAAGCGGTTCGGGTCATATCGGGTTCGGGTTTGGTCGGGTCAGGTTGCATATTCAAGTCGAGTTGGGTTCGGGTTGGGTCACTTACGGGTCAGGTTAATCGAGTCAAAAACTACAGCGGGTCGGTTCGGGTACGGATCGGTTGACCAATGGGTCGGGATGTATCGGGTCAATATGCTTGATCGGGCCGAGTCTGGTTTGGTTTCGGGTCACTTATGGGTCGAGTCAATTGTATTGTCGAATTAAAAGAAAATCAGGTCAAACCACAAATCGAGTCAATAGGTCGAGTCGTTTTTTTTGTAGTCGGATCGAGTTAAACCACAAAAGATTAAAAGGAATTTAAACTATATAAAAAAATTATTCGGTTAATAGTCGGATCGAGTTAGGTTGGGTTAAACCGGTTTACGAGTCGTTTCAGTTCGATTCGGGTCAGGTCGGGTTTGTGGGTAAATCGGGTTTCGGGTCGAGTCACAAGTCGGTTCGGGTCATAACATTTCGGGTTCTATCGGTTTATTGGTTAATCTCCGGGTCGGTTCAGGTCGATTTCGGTTCATCAAATTTACAGGTTATATCGATTCGACTCTCGGATAATTAGGTTCGATTCTTCGGGTCGGGTCAACTTTTGCCAGCTCTAGTGTCAACGTCTTCTTACTCTATTGGTTTGAATGGGGAATTTAGTTTTTTTAACAAAGTGACTTGAGATAAGGTGATTGTCATTCCCCTACTGCGGGTATGGAGTACTTGAGTAAGATTTTGCATGTTATTAGGCTCTATTCTTTTGGACTTTTTTTTTTATTAAATTTAAGTTAAGTTCAGTAAAAATAAGTTAAATTCAGATGAGTTAAGCAAAAATAAGTTACTTAAGTTCAGAAAACTTAAGCTAAGTTAACTATAAACTCATACTCGTTTTATACTATTGACGAGTTTTGAAAAAGTTACGATTTTTACAAATTCTCCTGTGCGACCGTCTTATGTACGATCATTTTTTTTAAAATAGTGACCAGTCGCATAGGATAATTACTATTTACCCAAAAGTAGTCACTATTAACCAAAAAGTAGTCACATTTTGCAAAAATACATGAGATAAGACCTTTGCATAGGATAATTTTCGTACGGCTTTTATTAAAATCAAAGCAAAAAAAAAAGACATTAATTATTTACTCTAAACATTATACTTAAAAAAATAAAAAGAAAAAATAAATAAAAAAAAAGAAAAAAAAAAGCTTTGTACAAGGTGCGAAATAACATAGTCAAACAAAAAAACAGGTTATGTGCAAGCTATATTTTGTTTTTAACAATATCATCTACAACAACAACAACAACAACAACAACAACAACAACAACAACAACAACAACAACAACAACAACAACAACAACAACAACAACAACAACANCAACAACAACAACAACAACAACAACAACAACAACAACAACAACAACAACAACAACAACAACAACAACAACAACAACAACAACAACATCATCATCATAATCATCATCATCATCATCATCATCATCATCATCATCATCATTATTATTATTATAAAAATAGCACCTTTTATTAAGATAAAATTAAAATTTACGTTAATATTCATTTAATTCGGAAAAGTTAAGCTCATATAAGTTAAGTTAAGAAAAGTTAAGCAAAAAATAATTATGTTCAGCAAATATAAGTTAAGTTAAGTTCAGTAAAAATAAGTTCAGAAAATTTTTACGAATAGAAACAATAATAGGCTAGCTCATGAATTTGCTCGGGCATCTCCGTGGTTTGTTGGACGAAGATGCTAGAGTGAATCAGTTCCGGATTACTTAGCGTGTATTGCTACTATTGATTTAAGGAATTAACCCCTTTATTGTGTTTTCAAAAAAAAAATAATAAGTTCAGAAAAGTTAAGCAAAAATAAGTTAAGTTCAGCAAATATAAATTAAGTTCAAAAAAGTTAAGCAAAAATAAGTTAAGTTAAGCAAAAATAAGTCCAAAAGAACACGACCTTAGTGATTTAGAGAGATTCAAATTTCATCCTCTTTATAAATCATTGAGATTGAGTCATTTGTGCTTTGTGGATGACTTGTCCTTTGATTTATAGGGGGATTTGCGTTCATTAATTATCTTATTAATAACTTTTGAAACCTTCTCTTGTATTACTAACTTAGATATTTTAGTAATGGGGTTTATCAAGATATTATACAGAGTATCTGTGATGGTTTAATCTAACTTTGGGACAATTACCCTGTTAAAGTATGAGACTCTTGTAGAATGTTCTAGAAAGTTCCGGAATATTCTAGAAGTGTCAGGAATGTTCTAGAATAATGTAGAAGCTAATAGAATAATTTAGAATACTCATGAACACACTAGAATAGTCTAGAATATTCTAGAAGGATCGTGAATGTTCTAGGTGTGTGTAGAGAAGTCTAGAACCTTCTAGAGATTTCTTGGATGTATAGAAAACTCTAGAGACTTACTAAGTCTAGGTCACTCTAGAATATCTTATCTTATATATATATAGAATTTGAATCATGTAAGGCACCCTATTTACGGTGAGGCAGCTGTACTCATGCTGACCGTTCGATCTAAAACCTACAGACGACTAGATTATGCCACGTGTCCCCATACAAAACCCCATCTAGCTCACATTTCTCCCTCAATTTCACTCATTCACTGCGTTACTCAGTCAACTCACACTCCTTTCACTTTCTCTCTCTTTTCAACTCGTGTTCTTCAGCTCGTCGCCATTTACTCGTATTTCGATCGTCATTTTA
>VHZZ01014287.1:34767-49992 GCA_009801015.1 Silene noctiflora
ATGGAGGAAGTAAATTCATGTGGGAAGTTCTACTTCCAATGATTTTGGCAACCAAACAACATCATGCTTTTATACTTCCTAGGAAGTTTAAGATCATATGATTTTAATGGGCAACCAAACAAGCCCTTAGTATTATTGATTTATTTTTCCAAACAATTTTATTTTATATTATGTGATGAATACATATATCATTGCAAAATATTTTCAAGTTAAAACACCGTTGTATTTTACATTTAAATAAGTAGTAATTATCTAGACAACATTTTCACTTTGGATCGGTCTTATACTTAAGAAATAGGATCGCGCTATTAAAGAGCATATGAGAAATATATAAATTATCATTAAAGAGCATATGAGAAACACAAATTCTCATTGAAGACGGGCATTATTCGTTATAAGCTGAAGACAGATAGTGTCCCTCTCACAATATGCGAGACGCTTTGTATGAGAAATAACACTTTATTCGAGAAGGTATTTTTGTTTAATTTTAACCTCGTCGCCAAAACCTTTAATTCGTTAATTAATAACTTAATGTTTCATTAATGTTGATTTTTCGCCCTATGTTCAAATTCTAGAATAGTCACGCAATGTGAAATGTTAAATTTCATACCGTTCAGTGTAAGTCCGTAATCGTCCTAGCTTATTAGCATAAGAGCATCATCAATGGATTCAAAAACGACATGTCTGTAATTTCTTAAAGCTTTCTAGCAGGTTGCTCACCATTTAAGTTGGAAAAATATGACCCACTTGAAAACTACACCTGCTAACAAGCTACATGCTTGATTAGTTGATTTCAAGTAGCTGGTTTATTATTGATTGATTATGTGAAGAAGACATATTCAAACTACAAAAAGTATGTAGCGGAGCAAACTCTTTGCCCAGCCGTTCATCTCTTCGTGAGAGCATCCACGACAAGGAAATTATACACGGTAGCCGATAGCAGACGCCCCATTTTACACAAAAAAAAACGCAATAGTGTGTAACTTAAAAGCGAGATTAATAAAAATACCTAGATAACAAGTCAAGTTACAATAAAATATGACTCATCATTACGATATCGAAAGCGAATGATATCGTGTAGACGTAGCCATGATTCACAAATCATGCTTGTTTATTTGCTCTTTAAACCCATCGAAATGTCAAATAAACGTGGAGAGCATGTGTGATATGCGTGAAAAAAGGCCGATTACCGTAACTATACCTTTAGCCTTTAGGATATGGGCATAGGCCATATTCTCACTTCCTTACAAGTATTTTTTTTTTTTTTTTTTTTTTTTTTTTTTTTTTTTTTGTTATTTTTGTAAGTTAGATTAATTAACCACTCACAAATTTCAAATGCAAAAATCAAAACTAAAAGCACTAAACAAGCATACGACTACTAATGAGTTCATTGGGTACCTGTACCGCTGCCTGAACTAATAAGGCCGTAACATTAAAGCTCGAAAAAAATACGAAAAATGTATCAAAGCAAATTGACTCATTAAGCTGGTTACTATTCTTGTAAATGCGAAGTGACACGCGACCTCTTTACCCTGTTCTTTATCGGAGTACTAGCATGATCACAGCGCCACTCCCATACAATGTTAACCAACAATTGAGCCTGTCTGCATCATGGCACATGGAACTTCTGAGTACAATGGACCATACCTCATCAAATGAGTAACTCATTGACTACATATAGCAACTTTTGTTGTGGGTCTCAGCCGCAACATCTACTTACTATATAACCTGCTAAATTGGGTGATGCCATACACACAGCAGATTACAGTCCAAGTGCGCATACTTCAGCATTCAGCACCACAACTTGTCTTCATCTTTCACAGTACTGCACTACTGTATACTTGATAAATTTATCAGTAGTAAATCAATTTCATGGGGACCAACCTAAAATTTCAAGCCATTACCCTTGTATTATGGTACAGACAGACAACTTTCAGAATTTCAGCAGTATAGATTCTATATATGGGTTCATCCGGATTATCTAAAATTCTCGAGTTTGAATAACTGCTAAGGGGTTGTCTAGTTTGACCAGAAATATAGAGTTATGCCCTGTTCTTTTCGGCTGAAAAATGTTGAACTAATTGAAAAAAATGAGTTGAAATTAATTCAGAAAGAACAGAGCCTTTTCGGAAATTCCTAGCTGCCTTTGTCATCTTGTACAGCCAAACCTATTACGATATGTAATAGGCTTCTTAAACTCGTAGATGTAAACTTGGTTAAATAACGAAATGGAATGGGAGAATAGACATTTTCAGTATGGAATAGAAGATTGATGATACAAATTTGCTCTTAAAAAGGCGCAAAACTTAGATAAGCTCACAAATGGACGTAGATACAAAATCCCGCCTTTGATACAGGCCTAGGCTCACCCAAACTCAAACTCGAATTCAATAGCTGTAAGACTACCACCAAACCTAGCATGACTCTTGAACAAAAGGGTATAAATTACCAGCACTAGCACCTAAATCTACTCTTTCCAGTAGGACAAATCACAACAATTAAAGAAAAATAACTAATGTTCACATTTCAAGCGAAGCAGCTTCAATATGGAGTACTTCACATTACCCTTCCCTCGACACCAGGATCAGAAGCAGTATCAGATACGTGCCCTTCATTGAGAGCTAATGCGCGGAACCTGCCTTTCTGCGCTCGAGGTGGGAGATGTTTCGCAGGTTTTCTTTGGCTCACTGTCCAAGGCAGGAACACTCCTGTTCCTCCGGGGGCCATCCTTGTTGGATTCACAACGACAGGGCGAATTGGAGCTAGCATTACCATGGGCGCTCGAGTCATTCCCCACTTTGGGATCACGTCAACCGGGGCTCCATTTGGTAGGGCTTGTGGTTCGGGCATACCCGGTTGCCACATAGTCATGGGTCGATTTAGAGGAACAAAGGGTTGTGAATGCTGCATGTGGAGATGGTCTTGTCGGACCCTGGTAAATGTGATACTGACCCTTCTTGTTGGAGATGTACACATTACTTGTCTCGCCATGTCAGCACTGTTGTTCCTCATGACGAGAACAGTCCTGTAACCGAGACAATACTCTTTAATTTGATCCAGCTGAATTGAAGTCGTCATTTATATTGTCTATACTAAATTGGTTTAAAATCAAAACTACACGAAAAACCAGTAACTGGTGCAAACTCTTCTGGACTCAAATTACCGGTCTTCCGGGTCTACTACAATTGATAAGAAGCACTAATAACTGATGCAAGTGTTAACAACATACCCTTGTTTCAAAGAGAGCATGAGCTGCCCTTTGAAGTTCCCTTCACCGTCATTTACCAAGGTACGTCCAAAAGCCATTGCAGATTCCGAGAGAACTAAAGTACAGAGTGGTTGGTCCAGATGGGGCGGCTTAAGGAAAGGCTGAGAATATTCTCCCTACAAATCGAGTGTTCCGGCACCAATTAGAATCTTGAAAAATGATTCAAGAATGGCCGGAAGTATTTCTTCGAAGGACTAAAACTTACCTCGTCAAAATAGTTGATTATGCAACCATTTGGTCTTCTGTTTTCCGGTAATACTTGCCACTGGACAAGGTGATCAATCACGCTTAGAAGGAGTTCCGGAATTTCCTCGTTGTTCGCTGCACATATATGTCACGGTATGATAAATTGAACTGCTCTGTGAGGAATATATAGGACAAATTCTATATGAAGAAGCTCTAAATAAAACTAAATCATTTTGGCTTACCCTTCTGTTGTTCATTGGTTGCCTCGTCTTTTATATGTCCGAATATTGGAACACCAAGCTGAATCTGCTCCCTTTTGTTTGTTTTAACCTGTTTGTTAAACAAAATGTAGGTTTCACCTACATTCACCCAAAAGGATAAAAATATTTTCAGTCAGCCTTCGGAATGTTTGTTATCTGTGACAATCATCGATTCAAAATGCTAGCAAAGGGAAGTAAGCTCGAAACTAAGAGTATACAAGTCAAGGATATCACACCTAAAAGTTCTCCATTTTGACCAGCTAATCGTAGTTCTTCTGCGAAATCATGTAGCTTGGAGATCTCGGAGACAGTAAATACATCCTCAAACATCTTGAGTCCTTTCACGACATTAACCTGCGTATTAATGCAAATTTGTTAGCAATACGTAGAGCAGAAAAGTTCGGAAATTTAAATCCCCGAATTGTCTAAGATAAACTTTGGAATTAAATAAATAATTCATGTTCAATTTTCGTTTAGAAGAACTCGCCATGTGCCCTTTCACTGGCTCCTTGGCTACGAAACCTTTTGTCAATTTGATCTGCTCACGCCGAAATGTGCAGTCTTCATGGTTATCACATACTTCAATGTGATCAACAGTTGCCTGTATTTCATGAGATCCTACATTTGACAGAAAGATTATCCATTAAATTACCAATAAAAAACAATGGCCAAAGACCTCTATCTCAACAAAAATCCAGATTATGGCATCCTATTTAAGTAACACTTAGTCAGAAGTACTCGTTCGTGACATACGAGTGAATGCCTGCCTAAGTATCAGGCTCGACTGTTGATTTCTAAATTAAGATGAAGGTATTCAGATGTCAATATGTCATGCACATGTCCGAGTGGTTAATGTTTCACACATTTTACTGTAACTCTAACTAGTATATTCCGCGAGATATTATTGGCTATAGTTACACTAATTATTCAACAAATTCGAATGACAACTAGAAATACACATACGTACAATACAATTAAACGCTATATTCCTTGGTCGCAAGTTCGCAACCAATTTAGAAACAAAAAGACAGGTTCTTTCAACAGTGTCGGTCTGAACGTGATTCAATTCATTCAACAAATCATGTACTCGTAATTAAAGTACTAATAAAAGACTCTATTTGAAAGTTCAACTACTCATACATGATATATCACGTCATGCCGACTTCAATACAATCACGGAGTATAATATATGTTGATTATTCGTGAATTAAATTATGGAGACTATGTCATATTGAAGGCAACTAAGTAATAAAATTCTCATATTTCATTAATTATTATACTTTAAGAAGAGCATGAGAAATGACATCAATTGACATGCACTAGAAAGATGATATGTGTGTGTACCATGCCCACGAATCTAAACAGGAAAATTAAAGTACGTCACTCAAGCTAAGGACACTTTATTATTTATTTGACGTACGGGAATCAAATGCTAAGTACCAATGTGATTAGGGTGAACAAGGAATCTATAATGGTCAGCAAAATTGCCCTGTTTATTGATTGACAATTTGCATTATCTATGATTAAACTATGCCACATCCAACAGTCCAGATACAAGGCCACCTAAACTAACACAAATTCTTATTAGACCGTCTTACATAACAGTATGTATAAAACGCTGTTTTTATAACCTCTTTTTCACTTATTATGATTATGAGTCTGTTTTACACAATAATATCTAACAAATTTTGATGAGGAAGTTTTAACTCTAACGGTGAGGGCAAATAGTGTATAAGGCTCCTTTATGATGGACTGAACAGTTTTTAGTGTATATTCTCCGGTTTAGTCCGAATACTAGTCGGATAGGACCACTAGTCCCGAGTTTTAATATTGTTACATTCTCATGACTAAAAATATCTAAGTGCTCATAGATAACGATCTACTAAACCGTTAGGATGATAATATTAAGTAATCAAGTGAGCACTACTCAACTACTAACACAAGAAATTATAGTTATAAAATATTTGCATTTCCCGGAGCTAACTGTAAACGAAAGACCTACCCAAAAAAAGTCAGAAGAAACATAATAAAACCAGAAATAAATCAAAGTGACTTTAGTGCACCTCGAATAGTTCCATTTTCCCCGCCCTAAAACCTCGGGAAAATCTATCTCAGCCTACTAAATCCTGATTTCTGACTCACTCTCTTTCTTTCTTGGTTCAGCAAAAAAAAACAGAAAAAGTTAAACAGAGGAAGTTTGGTGAGGTGAAGGCATAAAACAAGTGCGTTCGTGGTCCTTGTCAATTGTCATACATACAGTATTCAATAAGGTTAGGGAAAATTAGGGACCATGTGGGTATAAATGCTTTGGGCATCTCCTTTTCGTAGGACTTTTAAGGGTACACCCAACTTCTTCCCCATGTTCTTGAGTTTTAGTTAGCATTTGTTGTCGAGTATATATTCTTGCTTTTTGTTATGGAATACCTCTTTCTCATGTATGTCCTTTTTGTTTAGGGTATTCATTCAATTGCACCTCATCCACATATAGATCGACTCGTAAGTTTAACGGACTTTTTATGGGATGATCTCATATTAATTAAGTCTAGCATAGCTACTTCGTAGATCGGGGTCAAATACTCCCTCTTATACGTGCGTTTTTAGGGTGCAAACTCATGTCCCACGTCGGTACAATAAAGATGGAAGATCATCTTTATAAGTGTACAAAATATTATAGTACGAGGCCTTTTGGAAATGAGCCCAACAGTAAATCCGTGAGGGCTCGGCCCAAAGCGGACAATATCGTACTATTATGCAATGGCCACGGAGACCCAACACCACGAATTTGTGAACAACAAAAAAAGTGAAACTTTAAATCTCCCGTTGAAAATAGAAAATTTCGAAAATTTTAGTTAAATTTTTGAACTTTTCTCGACTTTTCCTTACAACAATGCTCGTCCATTTCCGTTAAAATTTTTCATCCCTTAATTACAAATTCTAACTCTGTCGCGGCCTCTTAAAGTGACAAGAAGAAGTTGCATAAGCATGAAGTTTCAGAGGGTTTACCTTAAAATGGTGGTTAGCTCGTTATGGTTAGACAATAAGAACCTAAATTGTAGTCCAAAAACGTAGTTAGTTCCGAAATAAAGGATGAAAGTGCGCAAACAGGTAACGTAGACCGTAATAGGTAATGTCATGTCAAAGAGTGGAAACACATGGTTCAGGCACTTTGTGCGGCCACATTTTAAATGTCTCCTTTACCAAAAGAATGGCTCTTACCAAACTTATACATACTTTTCTCATCATCATTATCTTTTATTATTATTTCTCACTCCAAAAGCCATCTCTATAGAGATTCTCCATAACTGATGTCTTCTTCTATAATACACTTAGATCAACTGGCAAGGGGTTGTTCTAACTTAATCAGAGGTCTCGTGCTCGAGTCCTGGGAACGCAGCAGTGTTGAAACTCATGAGGGAGAGCTTTACCGCCCTAGTGGTCCTACCCGGCTCGAATCCGGACTAAACCGAATGGTTTACACCAAAAAAAAATACACACATCTTTTGTTATTTTAGGAAAATTAATTTGGGAGATTAAGTTTTCCCTATTTTAGTTAGTATGACTGAACTATACTTTTAAACGGTTTTTCTAATGTGGATATTAAGAGAAAAATTTATTCAGTTCTCCGAGAGGATAATAAGTATGTTGTCCTTAGTTAATAAGGAGCTTTCATCCCTAATATCCTACTTGCATTTACCTTTACATTTATAGAAAATATTATGAATGAAAGCTCCTTATTGGCTAAGGAGGACATACTTACCAAGAATTTTTCGAACGTTAATAAGCGTAATATGGAAACATTTATAAGATATTCTCGTCAGAAATGCAAGTATAAACTCACTTTTACCATAATTAATAAGAATATCTTGTAAATGTTTTCATATTAAGCTTACTAACGTGCACGATGTGCTCTTAGAAAAACTGACTTTTAAAATAAATATTTTTCAATCATTTGCCTTCTTTATCAAAACAAAAAATAGTAGGAAAATCAATAGATAATTGCAATTATTTTCTTTGGAGGTAAAAGAAATTATAAGGGCGAATATAATGCTGATAGGATTTGAACCAAGAGCATGAACACCACTCTTATTACTTTAACAATTAAATTATAATATCTACAATAACTGAAATTATTACGAGTAAAAACTACAATATTTTACTCATTATATAATCAATTATTCGCTACATTTTTAAGAAATTAAATATCTGACGATGTTTGTAAAAATTGTAAAAATTATTAGTTTAATATGTTTAAAGCGAACTCATGTTGATTGTATTGCCTCACACTTCATTAGACTTAAATGATAGCAAGTATTATAAAACCGTTAAACATAGCTTTTTATGTATTGTGACATATATCGAATAGAAGACAAGAACATTAAATATATCAGAAAAAACTAAAACATTTGTCAATTGATAAACGTCGTAGCAAAAAATATAATCTTTTAAAATAACAAACACTAAAAATAATTGATATAAAGTTGAACAAATCATCTTTAAATAAATTATTGGGCATCCTTAGTTGTCATCTCCAATAATTTAGTCAAAAATTTCATGTAATTGGTTGTTGAAATTACTTAAAATAGAAAGATAACCCTAAAATAATAATAGAAGACTAGTAGTAGAGGTTAACTACCCTTAATAATTGGGGTATTGTCTTTTTCAGCGGTGTAAAGAGCCATGGAAACTCCGCCCCGTAATCATACACACTCTCTCTATAACTATCACCTTTTGAAACCACAAATTATAACGTAAGACGATTTCAAATAGTCTATCTTTGTAAAAAAATTATTCACTTATTGTCAATAAATGGGTTACATTTTTACTTAATAAAACCGTCTTACGCAATAGCTACTACTCTGAAAGATACTCGTAAATAGCTGAAAAACATGCGTGTGGCTAATTAAGCCAACAAATTACTATTAGGCCGGCCACAAACACATCAATTAATTAATTATTTAATTAACCGTTACGATCTTGCATTAATTCAATTTTAAATCTGAGAATATAAAATTAGTTTTTTTGAGATCACCAAAATTAGAATAAAATAAAGGAAAATGATAAATACAACCCAGTGGATTGTATTTAAGCATTTAATACCCTTCCAAATTTAGTATTAATTTAGAAATTAGAGAATAATTTACACATAAATCAATGCAATTAATGCATGTATTAAGTATTTATTTCCTTATTTCCTTTTTTAACTCATTGGGTTGTATTTATCATTTCCCTAAAATAAAATCTATGTCCTTCCCGTCACCTTTTGACGTACTACTCCACTTATATTAATTTTATTAATAGGTACGGAGTAATTAATTAATTAGTTATTAATCATCGGTTTTGTTTCATTAACTGTTGCTAAACGTTAGATTAGCGCACTAAACATTAATTTGATTAGCCTAATTTCATATCGCGAATGGTTAATGGGTACAAGAGAAGTACAAATGAGTTCATTTTTGTGCTTATTTTTTAGTGGCATATGCTTTTTTTTATGCCATATTGTATGTCGTTATTTGATTATATGCTTTTTGTAAGTGAACTCTTATTGGGCCTACGATATAGGACTAGCTTTAACAAAACTCACTTTGTGACAAAGAATTGTATGTGATTGGGAATTATCAAATGTGAGCGATTTTGATGAAGAAGGAGCAAGGATGTCAATCTCACCAGCATGCGATCATCGTGAACCTAATTTAGATAGACGACGTGTGAAATGGATGACGGTTGGATGAAGACTGGACGGTCAAGTCCGGAGAGTATTGGAGGGATGGAGGTGGGATGGTCGCAAAAATGAAGGTTTATAGAATTGGTATGGAGTATCTCATAAAGTTATAAATTAATAAAAGATAAAAAAAATTATATATTAATTATTTGACTTTTTTCCTAATTTTCTAATTTTCATTTTAAAGTCAAAACCTGAAATCATTTTGTCATGGACAAAGATAAAGTGTTGGAGAAAAAAATAGATCGAATATTCAAGTTTTTTTTAAATTTATTTGTACCATTCATTAGGATCCCATTTTCTTACAAAAATAATTAAGATTAAGATTCCATAGAGTTTTCATAAATTTAATATTAATATTCCTTATATTGTTTAAAGTACACAATTATGATAAGTTAATTAATCCCGACAAAAAATCAGTGTAAAATAGAAACAAATTACGAGATCTTTCATAGAAAGAAGCACTATTTTGACCATCTAAAATAGTTAATAAATAAAATTAAAATGGTAAGAGATTTTTCAGGAGACCTTGATGGAATTCAACAACAAAAACGGTGAAAAATCACAAACTTTACGCTACACATTTTGGAATTTGTTGCCTTACTATTCAAAAAATAGAATTCATCCACAAATTCAGCACTACGAAAACAGAGGAAACAAATTTGATTATTCATTGAACAGAGACTTGCCACAACATACAGAACATAACATGATAGCCAATTAAGCCAAATATAATTCTCTGAGACGTAAACGAATGATTGAGACGGATGGAGTATGATATATTTCTGTAATTCTAATGAAAATGGAGTTCATTTTACGGATTAATCAAGTAAAAAGCAAAATCTGACTTTTTTTCCAGATAGAAACGAACATGATCAATTATTCATTTACACTATTTTTCATTTGTGACCAACACTTCTCGTTACAAGTTTGTGACCTCTTACAACATGCGGTGGGAGAGGGGTTGTGAGAGATCACAAGCGATTGATTTATTTGGAACAGTAAGAATTAATCAAGGAAGCAAAACTAAACAAAAAAAATAGACAAAATGATTAAGAGTAGGGACTTACCTGTGTCAGTAATATCACTGTCAGGTGAATCGTCACCTTCACTACTAACACATCCATTGATGGCTCCAACATTCCCATTCCCATTAACATTACACTTGACATGATCGTAATCGTCTTCCGGAATGTCAACGGCAACCTCTCCACCTTTCCCCTCTCTCGCCACGGCCGCCTTTCGCAGCTCCACCGCGACATCAGCAATGGTGAAATACTTCTGCATCTGTAACACCGGGATCCAGTTTAACCGTCTCCGGTGAATTGCGGCGAACGCAGCATCGTACTCCGCCGGAACACGGTTGTCTCCACCGCCATCGCCACCTTTGACGGTGGTGCTGATCTGGACGAGGTGGTGGCATAAGGCGTCTATGATGGCGTTCGCGGCAGCGAACTCGCCTCTGTACCATTCTAATACTTTGTCTTTTTCCGCCGCCGGTAACGATTCTGTGCTCGTTACCGAGGATGAAAATGGGATCACTGCTGCCGCCGCCGCTATCGGTGACATTGGTCCTGCCGCCGGCGACATTTTTTTCAATTAATTTTATTCAAAAAGTAACAAGAATTGGTTGTTTGAATAAAATTCTGTTTTTTTATTATTCTAGATTTGTGGTGATGAAATGCAGTGTTTAATAGAGAGAACTGAGAAGGGTTAAATGGCTAGAGAAGAGGTGTGGTCGTTTTGTTGGAGTCTAAATTATGCAAAAGGGTTTAGGAGGTTTTATATTTATATTCACAAATTCTCGTTTAATACGGGCATCTTCGTCTTAAGTTTTATGCTTAAGGCGGGTTTAGTATCGCACTTATTACAAAACAAAATATATTGAAATTAGTAAAAGATTTATGGGCTACTACCTCCCGTGGAAGTGGGACATTTTATTAAAATATTACTCATATATTCATCCAACATTACAATTTCAGTAAACGTGAGGAAATAAACGGATATATTCATCTTAAGGAAGACCTCCTTATTTATATTTGTACTCATATTTTGGTTCATTGAAATAAAAGAAAATACTCTGAACTTTTCTCCGTACACATAGGACTAGAGGTGATGTGGCATTTTTTAAATGAGCAAAAAGGGTTTTGGGTTTTTATTTTATTTTATATTGTTAAAAAAAATGGTTTGTTTTTTGTGAAGAGCCAAAAGGCATGAGGAAGCTTCGGTATGGAAGATGTAAAGGTGGCTTTGTGAGGAAGGTAGGGGGTGGGTGGTAGGCCACACTAATTTTATTATAATATTGATTTTACAAAACAATAATTTAGAAACATTATGATATATAGAGTTTATATTTCATGATATTTGCTTATAAGTTTGAGATACATTGAATCAAATAATGAGTAACTAAAAATGCAAAATGATATAATGTGAACTATAAGAAGTGAAAATATATCACTATCGAGACAAAAGTTAAATATATAGTAACTTCTTATAAAATTTCGGAACAAATGATTTGGATTGTATTCACTCATACTCCGTATAAAGTATCATCTACCCTATGTAGATAAAAGATTTGAGAGTTATCACTACTTAATAATAAATAATTAAAATAAAATACATTATTTATTATATATTTGTTTAAGGCGGAGCCATTTGTAAGATGAGTTATATCCCCTCCTCCTAAGTCCTAACTAACGATGTCGTAGATGCTTATTTAATACAGAATTTTGCATGTACAAATTTAGAAAATTCCTTAACTCTAATATTTTAAATTTGTCGTTCGATAAATACATTGCATGTTAATTGACGATTCTTTTTTTTTTTGTTTTTTTTGCAAGAACCCTGAAAAGTTTAATCAAGAGCAACCACATCAACAATGTTTTTAGTTAGATCATCCACCCACATTCTCCTACCTAAGGACCAAGAAATGGCATGAGCTAACCTGTGATCTACCCTATTAAAACGCCTACAAACAATTGACTAATTTTAAGACTGAGAAGTGTTTTATTTATGGGAGAGAAAGTTGGTCATATTGAAAACAATTAGACATTTTTTTAAGATGGTTAAAAGTTTGAGAGCACTCATTAATTATCCAAAAATGTCCTCTTTTTATAATTTTCTCACATATTTTGGAAAATAGGGCAACTTTAACAATAGAAATAGAAAGGAGGTAATATTATATTAGCAATGCACATTTAGTTTATTTATTTTTGAAAGTAGAATAATTTTATTTCTACTGACCTAGTATTGTAGATTGATTTGATGCTAAAGTAAGTGGATACGTGTATTTATGCTAAAGTGAAAGAAATAAAAAAAGGAAAAGGGCGTAACACGAGCAAAGTTGGGGGGAAAGTATATATCACATGAATCTTAGGATACTATCTAGTTTCAAATCTTCAACAAATTGCATCAATTTGATTTTTTTAGATGAGTTGAATGTTAGATCAATGGATTTTAAGTTTTTAACCAACTTTACGTATGTGAGCTTTCGTCTTTCATTCCAACGATTGCCTACTGTTTAGGACCATATATATCTCGTAATCTCGTATAGTATCGACACATATTGATACCTATCAGTTTATTATACATGATCAAAAATATATGTGTATATATATTACCAAATGTGATTTTATTTTGGGTGCACTTACACTCACTAGTCACTACCTACTGATATAGTATAATATTAGTATAGATATCGTTTATAAATGCCCGGTATTTATAGATTATTTTACTTTTTAGTTTATTACTTATTTAATCCAAATTGAGACATTAAAATTTTCATATTTCACCTTAGTGTATTTTGATAGGAGGAAAAAAACTAAACTATAAAAACAATTAAAAAAATTTGAGTATATCATAAATTTTTTTTCATCACAAAATTAATGATTTCAATTTATAACTTTTCTTAAAGTATCTTAATGAATTTTTTTCACGAACCTAATAATATTAGTTTATTTTATTGTTTTATACAGTGTAAGTAGCTATCAAGTCACTTCTAAGAAAAATTAGTAATTTTGTATTTTATAATTTTATACCCCTTTTATTTTTTTTAATTAAAACATTTTAATTATAATTTAGAATTTAATGAAAAAATCGTGCTTTAAAAAAAGATAATAGTTTAATGGGAAAATCTCATTTCTTTCCTTATATAAGTACATGAATTTGGAGGGAAACTTTTAAGAATTTGTATTCTCTTAGTAGTACGGGGGATTTCTCTGGAGTATACTACTACAATGACAACGTCTTAATTAATATCTAGTTGATTTGAGATGTGAAAATATGAATTATCATTTTAAATTGTTAATGTGTATGATATGGGGAGTTCAAACTATAACTCTTTAAGAAGTCGATGTAAAAATATTATTCACTTACACCATGCACGATTATAAAATAATACACGAGACAAAGACGACGATACATTAGTGATCCAACCCAAAAATATAATAGTTGATATGAGACAATTAATGGGTCTAAACCATCTCTTCAATTCACAATAAAACACTTATGAGAAAAATTTTTTCCTTGTAAGATAAGTAAGGTCTTGCAAAAATTGCAAAACAATCGTACATTAACCACGAAAGCAATCAAAGTAGTCATTTCTAATTGAAATAAGTCACCTCCCTTATCGAGGTAACTGAACAAATATTCATTCGAAAATCAGAATTCTAAAATCGAACTACTAACACATATAGGTTGTGAACGAAACACTTAACATGTTGCACGATCTAAATTAGATTCCTTTATCAATATACATGGTAAGTAATTTAACGAATAAGATAGAGATGGAGCGAATTCACACGGTGTTGGTGATAAAGAGATTGTCGTGTATCCACAAACCAAACAAGTTAACCAACAATACCCTAGGTTCGTAGTTAAAAGTAAGTCTGGTTGAATCCACAAATTCCACATGGATGGGAGAACAATGTTGCTATTTTGGATTTTGTTCTACTCTATTCTAGGTCACAAATATTTGGCTTTCGATTGAGTAACTAAGTCTAATTAAAACTAAAATAAGATTAAATAAACAACAAATAAGCAAAACAAGTGAATAGCAAAAGATAAGTAACAAAATGATAAAAGAAACATGTGTAACACCCCTGATTTTCGGCTAAATTAAAACTAACTTTTACAAATAAAACTGGCCGAAATACAGAGATATTATAATTAATATACAAAGTCTCTTATTACAAATCCTTTTACAAATAAAGTAATACAAATTGAAATACAACTTTTACAAAGCTTTAAATAAAATCTTGTCTTGAAATAAAATCCTTTAAACTGCAGCGGAAGACCTGAAACAAAACCAGAAGAAAGAATGGACTTACCCCCATGACGAGTAGCCCAAAAGGGAGAAAACACGTCAGCCGAAAAGCTGAGTAACAGATAATACCTCAATATAAGCAGCGTAGTTTTGGTCATGGCGTGGAAACAAGCACACGTAAAAATATAAAAATAAACACAGAGTAAAATAAAAACACTCCCCGAACTAACTAGTACCTCCAACAAACTCCATAATATAATACACTCTCTCGTTCTAATAATTAACCAAGTCTCGTCTCATAACTCCGTCTCATAAAATAATACTCCAAGGTAACCAGATATCATCGTATTCTCATCGACGTCCCTAAGACTAAGACAAGGGGTGAGTGAACTGGCGGAATAAAACCGCAAAACAATATTTTCATCTCAATATCGATTACAAACAACATAACTAACTCAACAACCATGGTCACACTGGACCGTAACACAACTCGGCACATAGGCCCCATAACTCAAATACCAGTAACCAA